>SDVV010004596.1:0-20032 GCA_016164225.1 Gammarus roeselii
ATATATATATACATTTGATTTACATAGGAACATTCACATCGTGCAGTACGTTTCAATGGACATTTTCAGTGCATATTTAGGTGGACAATGAGACAAGTCTTAAGACTATAATTTATGTATTTTATTTAAATGAGAGCTTATGAGGATTTTACAATTTTATGAACATTTACAGGTTGAAACCTGTTGATGTGGATGTGTTTGCATCTTTCTATTTATTAGCGACTGCCGTAATATGTACGTAGCCCTATCGAGCTGGAATCTATATTTTTTATTGAATCCCCTTGATTGCATATATTTTCAGAGTTGCGTCAGGGCACAATGTTATAAAACAAATAGCTGCAGATACATTCTCGTATTTTTTTCAGATGAATTTCCCTGTAGGCAATGAAACAAAATGTATTTATACATACTCATTTACTTGCTCATTATATATATTCTTTCGATCCAATTTGATTCGTGTTATTTTCTGAGATTGTTTTTTACCAGTACCCTTAGCACTCCGTTGTACCTACTCCAGCAGTAACTCCTTCTATCGTTTTCTTTGTTATCAGACATAGAGAAATTCATAAAATATGTGATTTATACAATCCTTCAATACTTTTTTTCAGGATGTAAATTGCCGGTGGGGTGTGGTTGAGGACACCCCTAGGCAAAATTTTGGATGCGCTCCAAGAAAATCAGGTAATTTTGCTCCTATCTGTTCTTTGTCATATCAGTAATTTCCGTGGCATGAACGCTATGAACATTCACAGGTTAGAACACGTTAATGTGGACTTGCTTTCATAATTTCACGCAAAACTGTACTCATATGGTAGTATTTCTGCCTCAAGCACTGCTTATTTTTCCATTACTGTACCCAAGCGACCGCAATAGCTCGAAATATACACTTCAGTGTCGTTTAGCGACTGACCTAAGAGCGAGATCGCATCTGTACGGGTTACCTTAGCAAATTATCCACGTCTTGTGTAGATCCTATTCTGTAGATCTGAGGTGCAGTTAGATTCGGAGATTGATGGTGCGAAAACCTAAGTATATACGTTTTTGTTATACGGTCATATTTCACATGAGCATTTATGGTAGGTATATATTTTTAGAGGGAGAATGTCGCATTTTAGGCCTCAATGTCCACGCGCTCACTCGCGCACGAGCGCAGACCTGATGAAATATATATCTACGATAGCTTAGGTAGCTGTGTACAACTTCAATTTCTTTAATATCTATCACATTTTCAACGTTAGGCAAGAAGCGTTGTATGATGCATGGCATGTTGTATATCTGGGAGGGATAATTTTCCGCCTCAATACCGGGGCATACCTTTCTAAACTGGACTAATATCTATCACATTTTCAACGTAAGGCAAGAGGCGTTCGATTGCAACTTCGTTGCATGTCATGTTGCATAAATGCATTTCGATGCTAATCATTCGAGTTAAATTTAGGATACTGCAGAAGAAAGATTTTTAGATATATTTTTTATTGATAATAGATTTTTACACATTTATATATAGTAGGGGCTTACCCGGGCCTATCATTCATACGAAAACCTAACTATTCACTCCGAAAATCGACTCTATCATCTTGATGAAATATAAGTAATGACTTCGACCTTCCTCACTAGTGTTATCTTAATCTTTGGTACTAGTGCCACTTTGTAGATTCTTCGTCAATGATGTGCATTTATTTCTCACCTGAAGCTGTCGACTCGTCATATCGGTGTATGATTTATCATCTGGGTGTGGTTTATTCTCTGATCTATTGGGTTCTAGACTAACGCCCTTAGTACACATCATAGATAAACGGTGACCTTTGGGAGAAGTGTATGCAACACTTGCAATCCTATCATTGTAACCAAAACATTATTTTTAGTCTTCAGCGAGCTTTTTTTCGACGCTAGTTTTTTAATTTCTGTTATATGTTTATGACATCGAATCGTTTCAGGTTTGTTCTTACTTGCGCCCACATTATCATTCATTATAGTCCCGCTGATTCCTAAATGTACTTAATTCTCCTAGCTTACGTGTTATGGAAGAAGAAATCTAGGAAGATAATTTGAGTCGGATCGAACAAATAATGACTAGTGTTGAAAATACCAGTTAGCTCAGAATGGGTAAAACAAGAATCAAAAGAGTGGGAGATAACATTCAAAAATGGATGAAGAAAAGAGGAAATCGGCTTTGGGTAACTAATGTAGACGGGTTACAGTCATATATAACAAAGTTCAAGGGAAATAAGAACGCCACTCTCGAAATTGATATGATCCGAGTGAAAAATCATCATGACTGTTATAAAGCTGGGGTATTGGGAAACGGATTTTCCCTAAGAAACAAAGAAAATCTGGAAGGTATGTAAGAATTCCTCATTGATAATGAACAGAATGACATTGAATTTGAGAAAATTCTAATAATTAAGGTTCAAGAAGAAGAAGAACTACATTTGTGGACACAAGGGCACGGAACAGCTTTCGGTATTCGCAACTAAGATATACCGGATTATATGATAGATTTTGAGAGGAAACTGAAACATCGTGATGATGGGTACGGATGGTTGTACGAGCCCTGCTGCGATCGAAAAAGCGAGTTAGATGTCATTGATGATGACAGCACTATCTGTAATTAATACTAATAAGAAACTAATAAAACTAGGTAAATCCTAAATCACATGTTTAAAATATCCTAGAACTCAAAGGTTAAGCGATGAATTGCATACATTTCGTCGGTTAGAGGTAACATCGAATCGTTGAAATCGGTAGGAGAATATGTTTAAAGTGTTGCAATGCTACCCATAAACCTATCTCGGGGTAAATGTTGTAAATGTGTGACAGAATGGTGAGATATAAATCAGAGTCCGATCAGATAATACCGAGTCAAAATGTGATTCTATTGTGGAAGGATGGGGGATAACTTGAGTCGTCGTTTGTTCAAAAATAATGGGGTGATGACAGTCTGTAAACTTTGCCAGAAACAAATAAAATTAAATAAACAGAAATCCACAAGTAATGTATGGAGACACTTGAAACGAAGTCATCGTGCAGAATATAAAAATTATAGGAAAAAAAGGCAAATCGACTGAGCAAGTTGTCAATGAATGAAGTGCAAGGAGATATTGACGTAAATGTGGTAGACCAAGTATGAGATGAAGTGCCCGTTTGTATAATGATGGAAACAAATATGAATTACTTGTAACATTCAGTCCATCTAAGATTAAAAATCTGTCCTTTCTGAGAGCATATATGACTCGAGATTGACCACGAAGTAGAAATAATTAGGTGCAAGTTTCATAAATAATCGTGTGGCGAAATTTCATATGTATATAACAATGATTGAACATCGTACATAAGTTAGGTTAGGTTAGGTTTTTGATGATTTACTAGATCAAAAATTGAATGTGTGTATCAGACTGCAAAGGATAGCACAATATGTAGAGACATGTGGAGATATTTGTTATGGATTAATCCTAAAACACTGAAAATCATGTCCATGCATGAAAAAAGTCGATCGAAATTACATTATTCTTGGGTCCAATAGGTTAGGTTAGGTACCATACATAAGGTCAGATTATGTAAGATCAGGTTTTTGGTGGGTGTGAACATCATGTGCAAGTTATTTAGAATTGTATCAAATCAAAAATCAAGAATCATATAAAAGAAATATATAACATTCAATTATAATGAAATTATACATGAAAACAGATGAAATTTGCTAGATCAAAATTGGAAGTGCGTATTAAAACTGCAAAGGATAGTTCAAAATGTAGAGTCAAGTGGAGATATTTGTTATGCATTGTATAAATCAATGACTGAAAACCATTCATGAGATTAGGGGACGAACCAAACAAAAGGTCAGGCTAGGTTAGATTTTTGATGGATTACTAAATCAGAATCGGATGTGTCTTTCAAACTGCAAAGGATTGGTCAAAATGTAGAGACATATGGAGATATTTGTAATCCATTAATCCTAAAACACTGAAAAATCCAGTGTAAGCATGAAAAGTCGATTGACATAAAACGTAATTTCTTGGTGACAATAGGTTAGATTAGGTTAGGATAGAATGATTAGTTCTTATAACATAACATACCGGGAAGATGTTCCACACTAAATATCTTGTAACAACAGCATGGGATGTTGTTCTGTAGTCCAGGTTAGGTTAGGTTGCCTAGGCATTAATGCATTTGGCAGTGTGTGGTAACCCTTTTGCACAAAAATGTGTGTAAATGCCTACATGGTGCCAACACATGTGTCAACGCAGTGACGTTAACCGATCTTGTATGTATAAATTGGACTCATATCTCTACTCCTTCAGATAGCGGTCCGCTTTCTGGGAAAAGATAGTTGGACATGGAAGTATTTTAACAGAAAGGAAAAGACGGGGGTATGTGTTATTTGCAGTGCGGAGATAAAATTAAGCAAATCAAGCTCCAAATTTGGGTTTTAGCAATATCTCAAAGGTCAGCATTATCTTGAATATGCTAATCTTAAAAATGAACGAGGAAATACGTGCTCTAAGGATGCAATGGGCGTATTGATGAACCTAATAAACCGGACATGACAGCCCAATCTAATGACAAATACAATGCTCAATATGGTGCAAGTGTAAAAGAAAGTATAGTGCCCCCAACACTCAAGCTTAGAATGTATGAAGATTGGGTGAAAATGGCTAAATCGATATGGTGGAAGAAAGACCCAAACCAAAACCGGAATGGGTAGTGATATCGAGGAGATGTAACGTGAAGAAAAACCTGCTTAAGTTCAAGAAAAACGAATTATCGAATGGGGTAATGAAAGGGGTATCAAGTATATGAAGTGGAAAATGCACAATAAAATCAAATGTATATATAACAATGTTTCAAAATTATTTGGCAATGAAACATGAGGAGAGATAATCATGTCTCAAACGTTTGAGTGCTAGAAGAATTATGACGATATGACGAATTGACAGCTTCAGGTGTGAAATAAATGCACATCATTGACAAAGAATCCACAGAGTGGCACTGATACCAAGGATCAAGATAACACATGAGAGGGAAGTCGAAGTCAGATCTTTTGTTCTGCCAAGATGCTCGTGTCGATTTTCGGTGTGAATAGTAATGTTTTCGTATAAATGATAAATCCGTGTAAGCCCCTACTATGCATAAATGTTTAAAAATCTATTACCAATAAAAAATATATCCAATAAATCTTTGTTCTGCAGTATCCTAAATTTAACTCGAATGATTAGGATCAAAATGCATATATGCTACATGTCATGCAACGAAGTTGCAATACAACGCCTCTTGCCTTACGTTGAAAATGTGATAGATTTCTAGTCCAGTTTAGAAGGTATGCCCCGGTATTGAGATTGAAAATGCGGTTATCGTCTACGTTTGAATACATGGACTTCTCCAAGTGCCCCAAATCATCCCTTGTACGATGAAGAAATTGCAGATTCACTACAACGCCTCTTGCCTTACGATGAAAATGTGAATGATATTAGGCAAATTGAAGTTGTACACAGCTACCTAAGCTATCGTAGATATATATCTCATCAGGTCTGCGCGCATGCGAGTGTGCGCACGTGGACAATGAGGCGTAAATTGCGGCATTCTTTCTCTATAAATATATGCCAGCCGTAAATGCTCATATGAAATGCGACCGCATAATGAAAGCGTAGATATTTAGGTTTTCACACCATCAATCTCCGAATGTATCTGCACCTCAGATCTACAGAATAAGATCCAAACGAGACGTGGATAATTTGCTAAGGTAACCCGTACATATGCGATCTCGCTCTTAGACCAGCCGCTAAATGACACTGACGTATATAGATCGAGCTATTGCGGTCACTTGGGTACAGTATTGGAAAAATGAGCAGCGCTTACTACCATATGTGTACAGTTTTGCTTGGAATGATGAAAGCACGTCCACATGAACATGTTATAACCTGTAAATGTTCATAGCGTTCATGCCACGAAAATTACTGATAAGACAATGAACGGATCTGAGCAAACTTACCTAATTTTCCAGGAGCGCATCCAAAATTTTGCCTAGTGGTGTCCTCAACCGCACCCATCCAGAAATTTACTTCATGAAAAAAGTATTGAAGGGTTTTATCAGTCACCTATTTTTTTCACGGATTTCTCTATGTCTGATAACAAAGGAAACGATATGAGGAGTTATTGCGGGATTAAGTACAACAGAACGCTAAGGGTACTGATAAAAAAAACAATCGCAAAAAATAACACGAATCAAATTGAATCGAATAAATATATATAATGAGCAAGTAAATGAATATGTATGAATAAATTTTGTTTCATTGTCTGCAGAAAAAATCATCGGAAAAAATAAGTGAACGTATCTGCATCTATTTGTTTCATAACATTATGTCCTGACGAAACTCTGAAAATATATTCATACAAGTTGAATCAATAAAAAAATATAGAATTCAGCTCGATAGGGCTACGTACATATTACGGCAGTCGCTAATAAATAGAAAGATGAAAGCACATCCACAGCAACAGGTTTTATCTTGTAAATGTTCATGAAAAATTGAAAAATCTTTATAAGCTCTTATTTAAATAAAATATATAAATTATAATCTTGAACTTGTCTCATTGCCTACCTAAAAACGCTATGAAAATGTTCACTGAAACGTACTGCAAGCGACTCCAATATTTATGAACGATGTAAATGTTTCTATGTAAATCAAATAAAATGTTTGATTGTCCACCTATAATATGTCTCGAACATGAGTGAACGTATCTGCAACCGATCCTAAAATTGTTCACCTAAATATGTATCTTAATCTATTATTATGTATGTATAAATAAATCTTGTCTCATTGTTTACAAAAAAAAAATCGGAAAAATACGTGAACGTATCTGCAGCTATTTGTTTATTAAGATTGTGTCCTGACGAAACTCTGATGAAAATAAATACAGTCAATGAGAAAAAAGCGAGTGGATTTAATCAATTAATATCAGTCGTGCAATAAAATATCATGCATAAACAACGGCTTCTTTTCAATTGAGTCATTCAATAACAAGCATAGTAATATATATCATACCCTCCTACCGTGCGAAATATTCCAATACAATCATACGTAGCGTTAACATAACCTAATAACGCACATCTATATATTCTGTCCGTAAGCAAACGAAACTGTAAGCAGCCTGATACCGTAAAAAAACCGTTTTCTGTGAGAGGACCATATATCTCAAGGTAAGATCTTTGCGTGACATTGATTGATAAAGAGATCCTCGAGTGCCATTTGCGTTTTGGCCAACCCATAAGTAATTGACAAGAATAGAACTAAATAAACCCACATGTGTAAGGTCCGAGCGACTAAGTCTGTCAAACTAAGAAATAACATACTTTCCAACAATTACATCGGCCGAATAAAAAAAAAGAGTTTTGTCGTCCCTATGCGACTGACTCTCCTATCCTTTCTTCCTCCCTTACCCTCTCCCCCCCCTCCCGGTTGTTTTTCTCTGTACCTACAGTAATTAACATGACCACAAGAGCAATTGCCTTAATATACAACAATAATGTCCGAGATATACAGCGACTAAGTCGGTCACAATAAAAAATAACCTACTTCCTAACCATTACATTGGCCCGAATAAAAAAAAATGCGTTTAGCCACCCTATATCCAGGAGCCCAACTAACTTTTGCCGAGGGGGGGGGTACTCGTGAGACCCCCAAAAATTTAGTTTGGATTATCTTATAGTTACTTATATGCATATACAAATACCACAATAAGAAACTTAGGTTTGTATACGTGACTCATACCCATGAAATTATCAGAAGTGCTTGTAGAATTGCATAGTCTCGTATGTTTTGCATATGAACCACATATTCCAGTGTGCAGGGACCAGGCATTGGTTATCAACAAGTTGATAAGAGGTGTCTTTCCTGCACTGATTGGCTGTATGGTTCCCTGCAAGCTAGGCGCAACCTGGACACTGTCATTACAACCTCGCCAGCTGGCACAAGATGCTGTTACATGCGACCAAATGAGTAATTCCGTGGGCTCCCCGAACGCTGCTTGCCTGCACACACTCTGCAGGCATGATTCACTCTACAGAAGCCAGGAGAGGAGGATAGTAAAATGCGGTACAGGCGTTCATGAGATGGCAAAATAAGTATAATTCTTTCATTTCTCGATTATATTTAAGGTCAGGTGCGATACCGGCGTTCATGAGACGGAAAATAAGTTTAATTTTTTCCATTCATGATAATATTTATTTAGATCAGTTTCTGATTATAAATTATTACTGCATTTATCAATCGAGAAATAGAAAAACAATCCATCCAAAATCTACGGACATTGTTCCGAACATCTCACAATCTGAGATCAATGACTTTCACAATCCGTCGTCTTGAAAGAACCCCCGATGGTGCGGTTAGAATCCACCATTGTGATCATCAACATGAAATGCTACCTACCGTCTCTTCCTGAAATTTAGGGATTCGTGTTCCATTCAATTTTCATAAACGAACTTTGATGAATGTCTTAAAAAACATGATTACAGGATTTTGAATTAATGAAACCGTGACCTCAAATAATGATTATTATTATTAGCCTGCCAATGTGAACATAAAGAGGAAAAAAATAAATTCAAGTATACTCATTCACCATTCAATTTATACAAATTCACGAACAGAGCGTCGACATGTAGGAATACATTTACAAAATGAGGCTAGAAGGTACTATGGTACAATTGTAGCAGAGAATCCGCTGAAGATTTACTTTACTTGCCTGATACGTTTCATTAAAGACGATTTGTGATTTGAATTAAATAAATATAAAATAATTATTTTCCCTGTATTATATAACAAAAATAAGCACAATAAATTGCAAGCGAAAATTATTTTTAACTTCAACAAAAAGGAAATTAATGAAAGCTTGCAAGCTAAGATTGAGAATACCTTTCTGCAGCAAGTCTGCTCCAACCTGCTTGATCATTCCTCATCAGTATGCAGTGTTCTATGGACACAAAATAGATCGGCCCTCTGAGAAGGCCACTCGCTGCGTTGAGGAGGCCACTCTCTGCGACTTCCGGTCAAGCCAGTGCTGTTGCCGATACTCAAAATAATAATTTCTCTAAAGTGCGCTCGTTCTCTTGATGAGGACAGCCGTTTGAGGTGTAATGGCGCATTTCACTAATTGCTCAAAATGATGCCTGGATCCTTGACGGGACCAATTCAATGAATTGCTTAGTCACTAAGTGGCATGAAAACCTGTTTTTGTAGGACTGAGAATGGTACATTGACTCGAGTAGCCATGGTGCTCTTCAATATGTAATAATATTGCGCCGCGCCAGAAGCCCCCGTACTCTGGAAGCAAAATCTAAGAGCTTGATCATTCGACTAGTGAGCGGCGGATACTCAATTGGAAGATAGCTTCTTAGTAGGGAGCATATTTAAGTGCCTGTCATTGGCTAGACGTGGGATATCGAGTTAACCAAGTTGTTGGTGGCGTCTGGTCGGACATTTATGAGGTAGTTTATCATTGTTTACACCGTACCAAGAGGCCATCGTTAACCAATGTCATCTGTATCGCGCCTATTCAACTTGTCGTATGATACTACGCAATATGTTAGTGAAGTGCATGCTATAGATAGTGTGCATGCATATCTGTTAATTGTTGTAAGTTGTTTGTCTAGCATGCCTCTGTATTCATCGTCTTACTGAGTAACTGCGCATGGTATTGGCTCACAATGTTTGCCACCCTCCATGGCAAGTGGGGCAGATGTGACTGGAATGGCTTTTTTTTCATGCATAAAAATATAAGTAACTCCGGTCCCTCCAGTCTCGCTTGTCATGCAGGTTAGTAGACCTTGTGAATCTACAAATGGCAGTTACCCAACGATACGATGAATACAGAGTGCATTACACACGAACAACTTAAAACAAGTAGAGAGCTGTGCAGGCACACTTCTACAATGTACCCTATACATCTAGGAAGAAGATTTACTGATTGTCTCTGGAAAACTGATTACGGTGCAGGAATGTCTAACTTCATGTCGCCTTTTTCAAAATGGAAAACCGATAACGATGCAAGAATGTCTTACTTCATGTCGCCTGTTTCAAAATGGAAAACGGATCACGGTGCAGGAATGTCTAACTTCATGTCGCCTGTTTCAACATGGAGAACTGATTACGATGCAGGGATGTCTAACTTCATGTCGCCTGTTTCAAAATGGAAAACTGATTACGGTGCAGGAATGTCTAACTTCATGTCACCTGTTAATGTCTAACTTCCTGTCGCCTGTTAATGTCTAACTTCATGTCGCCTGTTGTTATCTAACTTCATGTCGCCTGTTAATGTCTAACTTCATGTCGCCTGTTAATGACTAACTTCGTGTCGGTTGTTAATGACTAACTTCATGCCACCTATTAATATCTAACTTCATGTCGCCTGTTAATGTCTAACTTCATGTCGCCTGTTAATATCTAACTTCATGTCGCCTCCTAATGTCTGATTTCATGTCGCCTCTTAATGTCTAACTTCATGTCGCCTGTTAATGTTTAACTTCATGTCAACTGTTTCAGAATGAATCACAAAGCACAAACGAGAGTTGAAGAAACAACTCATTACCAGCCGCCTCAGCCAAATCATGATTTACTTTCAAAGATCCTCATGGCAGTTTTGGGCCAAGCTTAGAGCTATTTGACGTCCGAAAAGTAGTCTCAGAGGGTTGGCAATTACCCGTTACGAGAGCGCACTCTCTAAGTTATAACGTCATTTTATTGGGATACTGAGCATTGTGCTGCTTATCACCGTTCTGGCAGTTTTTTTTGTAAATGATCCACTATGTTTAAGACCACCGCATGGCCATCCCACAACAAACTCGTTCGACAGCGCACTTGACGCCTCAAACCGTTTGAAAACATGCTTTAGACATCAACAGTTTCGGCGGCAAGAAATTATTGAAATTGTATAATCGTCAAAGAGCATTTCGCAGCCGGCAGTTGAATATCTGTTCCTCATTTTCTAGACACTGCGGCCAACAGAATATCGCACTGTATGCGGAAATAAAGGAGATGCATTGCTAAAAAAAAAATAATGATGTCGACATTTTATGGTGACGGTACTTTACGGTACTATACGATGATATATTAAAACAGAGCTACATTTTTTTTTCTTGTGACGTTTTGTCCGAGTTGCGGATAACTGTAATAGCGAATGTATAGAAAAAATCCCCGCTTCAGCATTTCGCCTATATCCCCTGGATAATTTGTGAATTTATTATTTCAATCACAGTTTCACCTCAGAGGACAACAAAATGTTTAGTACAACTATTAAGTTTTGCTCACTTTCTCAAACTCTCTACAGGATAAACTTACCTAAGTCATTCCCAGCAGTGAAAACTGGTTTTCATTCTAGCGAGACAAAATTGGTATATGTTATTATTCGATTAGTTGAACAGAATATCGATTTAATATGTTGAAGTAATAGCAAGGTTTTGATATAAAAAATAAACAAAAAAAATCGTAAGCAAATTATGATAGCGGATACCAGGACATATTAATATATTAGTAACAGCTGTTGAACGATCATCGCGCTACGGCAGATGGCGATACACCCCCTAGGCAGAACACGCCGTGGTGAAGGTCGACGGTTGTGCAGATGCTCGATATTGCAACTTCAATACTAGGATCTATTGATATTATTTCACAACAGGAGTGCACTCTGAGTGAAGATACAGGCAATATCGCTGAGAGACTAAGTTATATGAACACCGGTATCATAATTGGAAAAACTTTACTCCTTAAACAAGATTTGATAGCTCGTCGCAAGAATACGAATCCAGAATAGCAACCACTCAGCCCTCCAACACAACAAATATTGTGATTCAAACTTTGCTGACTACTATACTGTTCTGGATCCGTCTATCAATTGCGCTATAATCACGGTTGCAACACAACAAAAGGACTTCATATGTTATGTAGAACATACAAGCAACATCGTTGGGAGTCTTACGTCTCAATCCGCTTATCTAAAAATTGGGTCGGCAATATAACAAGTTGAGATGATGCCAGCGCAAAATGGCAGTTGCAAATTACAAAATATTCGAGATGTAACAACGGTTTCAAATTTAGCCCTAACAAAAGTAATCCTCAGAACAATGAATGGAAAAAACTCCAAATATATACTTTACAAATTGATTGATATATATATATATATATACCTCTACTGGTGCTAGGCCACTAAGGAAAGTATGAACTGTATCTAAATCTGAACGACCAGTTAGACACTATGTTCAATAGGCGTAGGCTGGTAGGGCAGCACTCTGTGAGGGGGAGTGCTTCCCCTCACAGAACATATACAGATACAGATAGAGATACAAGGATGAAACTCCCAGAGTCCCTCACAGAACAATGTCAGTTAATGTCCTATGAAATGTAATATAATTGAACATAATATTAGTTAGTGTATTCACCTAACATATTGTCTTGTATTGTCATTTGATGAGATCTTTAACGAAGCACAGGAAGAAAAGGAAATGCATTACAGTCCTCACATTCTACACAAGCTGTAAATTTAATGCTGATGTGTGACTCAGTAAAATATAAAATATAACATAAATCAACAAATTATATTATATTTTATATTTTACTGAGTCACACATCAGCATTAAATTTACAGCATGTGTAGAAAGTGAGGACTGTAATGCATTTCCTTTTCTTCCTGTGCTTCGTTAAAGATCTTATCAAATGACAATACAAGACAATATGTTAGGTGAATACACTAACTAATATTAATTTCAATTATATTACATTCCATGGGACATTAACGACATTTTTTTTACTCAAAGTGGAAACGCTAGAGAAACACTATAATGCTCTCATATATTGGTAATCAAGAAGCGGCCATATGGAAGTGTGCTAAACCGCATTATCAAACTGCGTTCAATTTAACCTTAAACACATTTACATGCATCACAACATTAAATCAAGCTCACTCACATCCGTGAAGGACTGAAGTTTAATTAAATTGTCTTGCTTAGGTTATTTGTCGACAATAAGTTAACTGACACGAGCCACTTCCTCCAACATCCATCAAACTTTGGCCTGCATCTTAAAGTTCTCTCGGCCCGAACCGACTGAGCAGAATCGTAGGGGATAGAAACGTTTAAATCATGACGGTGATAAATGAGTAATTTAATGAGAGTGAACGACTGGGTGGAAGGATGGAGGAACTTGAATGGAACTGCCGATTACTATCTGGAAGGGGCGGGCTAGAACACAATATCTTAGAACTTGGCATGTTGAATCCGGTCAACATGCCGCGATATACTCACGCGGAATATATTTTTTTCTATCGGCAACCAAAATTTGGCTATTACTTTCATCGACAAATAAATTTTGCTTGTCTCACCCGCTGATGGTTTTGCGTGTGTGTGTATAGACAGGAACAACCGTTCACCGCTAACCTATAAATGAATACGAAATGCAATTCATTGTATATGCATAATGCCACAACATTGCATTGAGTGTAGAGGAGGTAAGATCGTAAGGGAATCTATGCAAAATTATAGAAAATGGACGAGTTTAATGCAACCCTGAAAAGTGACTCAATTTTGACGCATATCTTGTTTGGTGGGTTGTGTGAGAGTAGTGCAGGGTGGGAAATAGATTGAGTGCGGGTGAATGAAATTTACCGGGACGCTTTGCTGAAGTCCGCGCGAAAGCTCGGCTGAAACGCTAATAGTAGTATGAAGTCTCCAAAGAACAGCATTCTAGAATCACTTTTGGGTGAGGTAGGGTAGGGATGGAGTCAGCTGCGCAAATCGGGGAGCGGGGGCGTAGGGTAGCGGAGAGGCGCGGGAAGGGGACCGGAGATGAATGACTCATTTCGGACAGACGGATAGCTTTCGCCATATTTTTATTTACATAAGGGTATTACCATTTCAATGTTTAAGTATATTGTATTGCAACTTCGTTGCATGTCATGTTTCATATAAGCATTTTCAATGCTGGGTCCTCTGAATGTTTAGGATATTGACAAGCATACATTTATAAGATGATTATTTATTAATAATGACAGTTACATAATAATTCATATGTAGTATTATAGATTAAAAAGCCCACACTGTCCGGACACCTTGATGCTACATCTTTTTCAACCTTGGTATCCTTTTTACAACGTTCGATGTTGATCAATTTCCACGTGGCAAAGAATTCAATTAGTTTATTGTTATTTTCTGCGATTGTTTTTATCAGTACCCTTGGCGCTCCGTTATACTTAATCCTGCAGTAACTCCTTCATTCAATTTTCTATGTTGTGAGCTATCCGATGAAGGAAAATAGTTACAAAATAAACAGGTGACTGAAACATTCCTAGAGGAGAATCACCCGTAAGTATAATTGACTCATTCGGAAGTTGGTTGAATGCTTGATATTGAATTAAGGTGTTGTTTTTTTCCATCGATTTATTTTATACGTGTATAATATCTAAAGGAATAGTATGTTTTATTAGTCTGGTAGTCGACGGGAGGATGTTTGTATTTTGGATCGATACAGCAGTTTCGCTACGAAATTCTATCAACCCCAGTATATTGTGTTATGTATACTTAGTAATGTTCGGTTGATTTATGTGGATTTTTTTATTGTTTTTTGAAAGTTTGAATAGTTATCTCATACAGTTATAGGATTTTTTTTTAGGATATTTCAGGTTTGCATCCTTCATATAGCATACTATTTTAGGCATAATTGGTCGGTTATTGCAATATTTTGGTATTTTATATGTATATATGAAATTCTGTTACGATCAAGCCGTGTTTGCTTGAGTTAAAGAAATGTTAATTTACCCCTGTTGCGGACTCAGTTGGACAGTAATTTTCATCAGATTTTGTATATAGCTACTATAGCGTGTTTGTGTAGAAGTATTTCACACCGTCTACTATAGGTTTAAGCGTTTGTTGCTCGCATGTCCTGGTATCTCATTCAAGTCAGTTGTTTGGTTGGTTACATGCTTTTTTCTCGTTCGTCACGCTTTTTAATGTATGTTTTGGGTATGGAAGAGAATTGATCTTCTTGCTTTGTTATAAATCGAGAGTTTTTTTATGGGTCTTTCAGTTTTGTATGTTCTCTGTATGGTTTTTATCTTCGATGCAAGGTATTGGGTATTTTATATACTATCTGAATATTAGGATATATTACGTTTGTAGCTGCAATGTTGAACATAATTTCTGGCATAATTTAATTACATGTTGTATATTTTTAGTGTTTCATATATCTTCTTACATCCTGGTACAAGGTTTGACGTGGTTATTATTGAAATAGAAGAGTCCATTTGTTACAAACTCTGTCTTGTTGTTACTTTATTGTATGTTTATTGTAGGACTGTTCATCAATATTTAGGAGGAGTTAGAGATGTCTCATAGGCAAAAGTTCGTTGCGTTTACGTTTAGTTCTGATTTACTATGAAGGATACATTAGTGTATTGCAATATTTGTATGTGAATTAGAGCAGAGTAGAGAATCTTAGTTGGCTAGTTTTTATGGTTGTTGTTATTGTTGTTGGATGATTTTTCCACTATAATCATCGGATCGAATGTTTTAGAGGCTTAAGTCCGTACTGCATCTTTATGGAATATCGTCATTGAACCTAACAAATGTATAGTGTAACGTTTTAGAAGACGATTTACTGGATAGTGGGGTCCCGGCGTAGAGGCGGCTTACATTTTTTGGTTTTCATTTGGAGTTCTTCTTGTGGACGTCGATCTTAAGTTCCATGAGGTTGTTAATGAGGTTATCTGGCAAGCTGCTATTCGTTGTAGCGATTTACTTAGATCATCAGTGAACAAAACCCCAGCTTTTTATAGCCAAACTCTTTGAGATTCATGTCAGCTCCATTCCTGACCTTGGTACCTGTGTATAGATTCTTGGTTATATCCAGGATGTGACTTTGCTCGACCTTTTTACGAAATGATGGACTAAACAGATGCATGGTACGTCTGAGGTACTGTTCCGTGACTGGGTATTACCTCTAAATTTGTTATATATCAGTGGTAGTTTGCTGAGAAGTGTCCTAATAAAGCATTGTAGAGTTCTTTGCTATGACACAGTGGGTTTTCATTTTTCTCCTACTAGAGGCAGAGCATAAGTTAGGTCGAGGAATTTGTTATAGATTTGAACAGTTATCGTAGTATAAATAACATTATTCTCATAAACTCAGTGTTAAATGTTAGATATTTTCGGTATGGCTGTTATGTTAGGATATGATTGTTCATGAACCAGATCACCTTAGGAGTTAAAGTGCAGGATTATTTATATTTTTTATATGATTGGTAGTGCACATCGACATCGTGTATTGATTGACCATACACCTTTCCATATTGGTGTAGGTTATATCCTCTGGGGTATGGCAGGATACGCCATATATCATAGTTAACGTTTTCCTTTTTTCCTGCATCCATATATGAATGATATCTCCCACTCTTTTGATTCTTGTTTCACCCATTCTGAAATAACTGATATGTTCAAATCCGACTCATATCATCTTCGAAGATTTCTTCTTCAAACTCCTGTAAACAAATTTTGAGATAAGAATATTCATTTTTGTTCATTCTCTAACGAAACGTGTGTTTTCGCTTGATCTCAACGTAACACTGACTCCATTCTCGGTATGCAGATAGCCATTATAAGTTGATTATATGTTGTTTTTCGCATAACATTAGGCCTAACATTGCTCGCCTAGATCATTAACTGTGTATGTATGTGTGTGTATGGGGCTGTGTAAGTATGGGAATGTGTATGTTCAAGCGTATGTACGGATAAAATGAGTTAAAAATGGGAAGAAGAAAAAAATACAATTTAAAACTTCAATAAAAATTAAAAAAATTGGGGGATGATAGAGTCAAGTCGGTCTATTGAAGTGATAAGTTGGTTACTCGAGTATGGTGTTATCCCTCGAAAATATGAAATTATAATAAAATTTTGAATTTCAAATTTTTTGGTATACATTTTTAACTCATGTTACACGTTCATACGCTTGAACATATACATTCACATACCTACACAACCCTATACACATACATACATACACAGTTGATGACTTAGGCGAGCAATGTTAGGCCTAATGTGTTGCGAAAAACAACATGTGATCAACTTATAATAGCTAGCTGCATACCGAGAATGGAGTCAGTGTTTTGTTGAGATCAAGCGGAGACACACGTTCCGTCATATGATGGAGAAAATGAATATTCATAACCCAAAATTTGTTTACAAGTGTTGGAAGAAGAAATCTTCTAAGATGATAGAGTCGGATCGCACACATATTGACTAGTGTTGAAAATATCAGAAATCTCGGAATGGGTAAAACAAAAATCAATTGAGTGGGAGATATCATTCATATATGGATGTAGGAAAAAAATAAAACGGTTTATGGTAACTGATGTCGAAGCGTTACAGTCGTATGAAACAAATATTAGGCAAACTATGATAGCAAATCTTGAAATTGATATGATCCAATTGGAAAAAGAATCATCATGACGGTAATAAAGCTGATGTAGTGGAACAAAAGAAAACCTGGATCGTATGCAACATTTCTCAATGATGAAGTTCAGAATGACTTTGAATTGGAGAGGTTTCGAATAGTTAAGGTTCAAGAAGAAGAAGCAATACATTTGTGGACTTACGGTAACGGAACAGCTTTCGGTAATCGCATCAAAGCTATGATAGAGTATATGAAAGGTTTTGAGAGGAAACTGAAATATAGTGATGTTGGGTACGGTTGGATGAACAAACCCTGCTGATTCAATTAAAAAAAAAAGAGGTAGATGTCATTGATGATGCCCGTAAGGTCTGTAAATAATGCCAATAAACACTAATAAAACCTTGTAAATCCTCAATAAAGAGATTATATTATCCTATACTCGAAGATTAAGCGAAAAATTGCAAACATCGTGTCAGTCGGAGGTAACATCAAATTGTCGTAATCAGTAGAAGCATATGTTTCAAGCCGTGAAATCAAGCCATAAACCTCTATCGAGGTGAATGATCTAGATGTTTCACAGATTGGTAGGATATAAATCAGAGTCCGATCAGATCTTGAAACGAAGTCATCGTCATGAATATGAAAATTATAGAAAAAAATCGGCAAATCAGAGATGCAAGTCGTCAAAGGTTGTAGAGCCAAGTGGAGATATTGGAGTAAAATAAGAAAAACATGGTGTGAGACCACGTGTCCGTTTGTATGAAACTGGAAACAAATTTGAATTACTTGTTGCATTCAATTCGTCCAAGTTTGAAAATGGGACCTCTCAGCAAACTAATATTGGTCGGGAGTGACAACGAAATAAATAACATGTATGTTAAAGTTATATGTAGAGTCGTCTGGAGAGGTTCATATGTATATATTAATGCCTGAAATACCATACATAAGAATAGGTTAGGTTATGATGGGTGTGAATAACATGTGAAAGTGATGTAGAATTGTTTCAGATCAAAAATAATATGAAATTCCTTCAACATTCAAACCATCTAAGTTTAAAAATGGGTCCTCTCTGCTAACAAATGGGTTGAGAGTGACAACGAAATAAATAGCATATATGTTAAAGGGATATTTAGAATCGTTTGGAAGGCTTCATGTGTATATAACAATAATGCTGAATACCATACTTGAAGTTAGGATGGGATAGGTTTTGATGGGTGTGAAAAACATGTAAAACAAGTATCATATGAGAAAAAGAATAACAAACAATACATCACGATGTAATTTGCATATGAAAATGGATGAAAATTGGAAGTATATATCAAAACTGCAAGTGATAGATCAAAATGTAGAGGTAAGTGGAGAGGATGGATATGAATATATCATAAATCGATGAAAAAGAATCATATGTAAACACAAAAAGTCGATCGATAATACATAATTTTTGGTTAGAAAAGGAAAGGATAGGATAAGATGATTAGTCCTTTTCACTTTAAATGACGTGAAGCTGGTCCACATTAAATAACTTGTAACAAAAACAAGGGACTTTGTTTTAATGGAAAAAATCATAGATCAGAGGTAAAATGCTAGAGATGTTAACCGATCCTGTATATGCTTACCATTGTGTGTGTGTGTCTACATTGTGCCTGTATTGACCCCTGTATACGCCGTCATTGTACTATGACCGATCCTGCAAATGCGTACAAAGCGTGTATGTGTGTACCTGGTGAGTGACATTACAAAAAAAAGCTACGTAACATAGAGCCTTGTGGAGGGGATTCCAGATGTACATCGCACAAAATAATGACTAAATATCATATATAACCATCAAACTTGAATGAAAATACATAATTATTGGTCAAGTTAGTTTCGATGACTATATCATTGAACCTAATATCGTGTGAAATTGTTCCACATTAAAAAAGTGTAACAAATTGAAGTGCAATAGTTTTCTTGGATTCCGCCTGCTGAGTCTCATCCAAACATGAAACATAGATATCGATAAAACTTCTGTAATCTAAATATCTGCAAATGGATATTTACTGGATCAAATTGTAGAAATGTATTCAAGCTGCTTTTGATATGTTATATATACAGCCAAAGTGGAGAGTTTCATACATGTCAATATCATACATAAGCATCAAACTTGAATAATAATACATGACTATTGGTTAGAATAGGTTAGGTTGCCTAGGTATTATTGTATTTGGCAGTGTATGGTAACCTTTTTGCATTCATTGATATTTGATCAGTGTTGTCTTTACTCGATATATATTTCGCTATCAATGTACCCTAGACATATCTTATATTTTAGATCTTGTTGACTGCGGACCTTACATCACAGATCTGTTGTGAATATGTATGAGTGGATTTATTCAGTAATCGTTATAATAGACGAAAATGGTAGGAGCAACACATCCAATACTACAAAAAAAAATTATTCTAACAGTAGAACCGTACATAGAACTTGCTACCGCTTCAACACCCATAATAATCACTGACATGCAGGAATCTTACATAAACGTATTGAATTCTGCAGTCTACTAACGAGCGATCGCCTAACATTACTTGAAACTAGTCGATATTACTGGGCATGTAACACATTAAGTTAATAT
>SDVV010004597.1:2888-10388 GCA_016164225.1 Gammarus roeselii
TTATTACGCGGCGGGGGTAAACCAGTGAAAACTGTCGGGCCCTGCTGCTGACGACGGTTCCTCGGACTACACTCGGGACTCAGAGTGTAAGTTGAGGGGCTACCGGCCGGACCTTTTAGCACAAAAGGGCTAAGTTTTGTGAGTGTGAGCGTATGAGTGTGTGAGGTGCGCCTTGCCGTCGGCCACCCCCATTTCTGGGGGATGCAGCCTAGTGTCTATCTGTATGATTATGAATAAAGCATAAGTTTGCATTCGTATGCTTGAATCACGCAAGCTGTCTTTCTCTTCAATGGCGGCGTTATTGCTAGAATGATACGAAGAAGACTATTTTAAGGTCAGATTTTTTTCCATATCTTGGTAATTCAAGTTCAGATTCATCGATTACCATTTTGTTTATGCCAGCCCACTGAAAGATTTCTTTCCGATCAGCTTGAGCATTTTCTACATCCTAGGAGAACTATGCCTAGTTTTCTGGTATCATCTACAAAGCAGGAGACTGATGAATGTGGTCATTTTTCGCTCAGACCATCAGCTATTACTAAGAAGAGCAAGAGGTCAAGCACAGTGCCATGTGACACCTCACTAAGGACTTTCACTGGTGCAGAGGTTTTCTCTTTTACTACCACACTCCTGAGTTCTGGCGTAAAAAAAACGTTGATGTATTTATGAATAGTATACTTTTATGTACATTGTCAAAAGCCTTGGGCAAATCGAGATAATCCACAGGTTCGGTCCATCGCATAATGCATTGATTATTTCATCATAGGGCTTCGGTAGTTGGTTAAACATGATCCTCTTGCTTCTGGAACCATGTCGCTTGGAGTTCAACCATTCATGCTTTGCAAGAGAATTTGCCATTTGTTCTTCCATCACTCATTCAAATATTTTGACTACATGTAAGGCAAGTCGGGCAATTTCTTTTTTGCTAGAAGGAAGTTTACAACATTTTTCATCTTCTGTGGGATGTTAGAGATATCTGAAGAGTTATGCCACAACATTTGTAGTGGCCTTCTCAGTAACTGCTTACATTATTTCACTAGAGATGATGGGATGTCGTCTGGCCCGAGTACGCTATTGCTACCTATGTTATCGATAGCTATTGAATTTCAGAGATGTCACTTTTAAGATCCGTCAATGAAAATTTCGAGGTGGTCTTGGGGTCTTGCTGTTGTAGCCTCTGTGCCTCTGTGATACTAAATACTTGTTTGTAATTTTTACTCAACAATTCACCCATTGTCTTGTTACCATCAACCAATTGACCGGATTCATCATTTAAGAGACAAATTTATACTTCTAGAGGTTGACTATGTGGCTGCATAAGCAAAAACAAAACTATAATTTTTAGTAATTTTTTCAATGTCTTTATTTTCATTTTGTCTTCTTTTGTTATGTGAACCTTTTATTTGTTGTTCAATTGAAGAGATTTCATCTTCTTTCCTGTGCCTGGATGTGTTTCCTTCATTGCATAGTGCATTCAGTTTTATTGCTTGCTTTTTCATCAGCGTTTTTCTCTCTGATTAATACTTGCGTCTATTGGGTATTTCCGTCTTCTTGGCACATGTTATTATAACACCTGATCTTCAAAAAACTTGAACTCAATTGAGATAATAGCCAAAAAAACAGCCTAAATTGAGATTTTATGATGTCTACATTGTGTTATTTGAAATTATTGTTTATTCATTGATTTATGTTTATGACCTAACCATTCCCTACAGCCATCTAAATGAGCTTACCTTCGTGATGCAAGTTTTCAGTTTTATTTTCATGAATGGAATATTCTATTATTTAATTTAGATATTCAAATACAAGATTACGTTCATAATTGATGTTAGATACCTACTTAGACATCTTGTCAGTTGTTACTAGTTACTTTTTCACATCAAGGAATTAGCCCTATTAAATTTATAATTTGAACATTCGGTTTACAGAGAACAATTTGAAGGAATGAAAGAGTTTACTACACGGCACGTTTTTTTTTTGATTATAGCTATCTATTTATTCATTAGCTATGTAGTGAACTTAACTGTTCTTGAATGCTGAAAAGGTTAAGTTACCACGGTAACTACTCAGCAACAAAAGTAAACCATCAGAAAAAGAAATCAGAAATAACTAAAAAATCAAATAACAGAAGAGAGAACAATAAGTAATAAGAAGACAGAACTTTTGAAAATGAACCTGATAGCAACCTTGCTGCTTTGAAATTCTATTATTAGGTAGCTACCTCATATAAGTGACATGATTAACTAAACCTAGCTTATATTCGATAAGGCAATAAGCCAATCACAAGGTCTCAACAAAGTCTTTAATAAGTACCTACATAATAACTGCAGCTATATGGTAAAATTGTAAATAGGGCCTTGCTTTAGGCCCTTGTAACATGCGGTAAATTGGGATTGAAATATTATAATTCTAAATGAAAAAAAATTTCAAACACAATGAAATTAACGAATGCATCGTATTTGAAATCCAATAAAGAAATGAACAGATTCCGGTAAGCATTAGGCCCAAGCCGCCCATCTAAGAACAAATGAAATATCGTATCCTGTTTTGTTTGGGCTTCAGCTTCACAAAGCCAAGAGCTCAAATTATCACAGCTCAGAAAGTTATAAATGCAGGAATTCAATTAATTCCAATACTGGTGCCTCTTGACTTCACACAATAGCCTATAATTTTAGTTTCTGTTACATGTGGAATTATTTTACTGCAACAGTTACTTTCAGTCAGTATCAGATGATGAATAAAGCTGCTCTTCAAGGATTCAACTCATTGAAGTCATCAGGCAAGTCAAACTTGTGTGATATATCAGTGATATATATCAGAAGTGAATGGTATAGCCGGTTTTTTCAATAAAATCATTAAAATAGAAATTGCTTTGTCCCCAGAACAGTCCATATATTTGCCCCCAAAAACTGATATTTCCCTCTATTTTTTTTGTTGAACCCGTACGTGTCTGACTTTTTGAAACAAAAAAAATGGATTTTATATCCCTGCTTGTGAGACGACAAAGCCAGGGAAATGTTGAGGGAGAACGCAAGACATTCAGAGGTGTGTTCTTGAGGTGTGTATAAATGGTGTGGTGTACAACGTGTGGGTGAGAGGGGTGTAACGTGTGGGTGAGAGGGGTGCAACGTGTGGGTGAGAGGGGTGCAACGTGTGGGTGAGGGGTGCAACGTGTGGGTGCGAGGGGTGCAGCGTGTGGGTGAGAGGGGTGCAGCGTGTGGGTGAGAGGAGTGCAACGTGTGGGTGAGAGGAGTGCAACGTGTGGGTGAGAGGGGTGCAACGATTCTTGCTAAATTTGGTGCGCAGAAAGCATGGACTTTTGAGGAATGATTGTCATTGAGGTTGGTGATAGCTCACCACAACTAAAGAGAGAAGCGAGGAAGAGTGTGATGTGAATTGCAAAGAGACGCTGATACGGCACAGGGGGCAGATTCGGAGACGTAACGTAGGCTAGTGTCGAAGTTTGGTAGACTGAGAAAAGAGGAAGCAGCCAGTTGATATTGGTAAAAGTGATGGAAGGTTCCATGCATGACGATCGATCTGAATTAGTGTCGACCGAAATGCAGAGTTGTTGGATGAAGTTCATTGCTGGTTTGTCCCTGGGCTATCGTTTGGAGAAGTCTGGACTAGTGGAAACTGAGCGGAAATCTAGATTGAAGGAAGGGTGTAAAGTGCTGCGCGCAGTAATCAACTACAGCATGGTATGGTAACAATAGGGTGTCTCCTTGTGGGAAAAGTCAGGCAAAACTGGAAAAATCAAGGAATTTAGTTTACAGTGGAAAAGTGGGGAATTTTTGTGAAAGTCACTGGAAATGTTTGAATATTTGCCAGTTCAAATTTTTTGTCATCAGTATTCTAGAAAATATTTTTGAATATAATATTACAACTTTTACATTATCTAAGTTTAATTTTCTTCCTAACCTGCCTTTAATTATTGAAATTTTCCGCAGGAGGTGGGATTCACTTCCCTACTATGGGGACTTGCATTTCCACAGACCCGAGCTGTGACATACCGTCACATGGTGACGTGATAAAGATGGGTTATTACATATGCCATCACATGGCGACTTGATAAGATGGGTTATTACATATGCCGTCACATGGCGACGTGATAAAGATGGGTTATTACATACGCCGTCACACAGCAACGTGATAAAGATGGGTTATTACATATGCCGTCACATAGCAACGTGATAAAGATGGGTTATTACATATGCCGTCACATGGCGACATGATAAAGATGGTCTATTTCATATGCTGTCACATGGCGACGTGATGAAGATGGGTTATTACATATGCCGTCACATGGCAATGTGATAAAGATGGGTTATTACATATGCCGTCCCATGGCGGCGTGATACAGATGGGTTTTTACGTATGCCGTCCCATGGCGGCGTGATACAGATGGGTTTTTACATATGCCGTCCCATGGCGGCGTGATACAGATGGGTTTTTACATATGTCGTCCCATAGCAACGTGATACAGATGGGTTTATACACATGCCCTCCCATGGCGGCATGATACAGATGGGTTTTTACATATGCCGTCCCATGGCGGCGTGATACAGATGAGTTTTTACATATGCCGTCCCATGGCGGCGTGATACAGATGGGTTTTTACATATGCCGTCCCATGGCGGCGTAATACAGATAGGTTTTTACATATGCCGTCCCATGGCGGCGTGATACAGATGGGTTTTTACATATGCCGTCCCATGACGGCGTGATGCAGATGGGTTTTTACATATGCCGTCCCATGGCGGCGTGATACAGATGGGTTTTTACATATGCCGTCTAATGGCGGCGTGATACAGATAGGTTTTTACAAATGCCGTCCCATGGCGGCGTGATACAGATGGGTTTTTACATATGCCGTCCCATGGCGGCGTGATACAGATGGGTTTTTACATATACCGTCCCATGGCGGCGTGATACAGATGGGTTTTTACATATGCCGTCCCATTGCGGCGTGATACAGATGGGTTTTTACATATGCCGTCCCATGGCGGCGTGATACAGATGGGTTTTTACGTATGCCGTCCCATGGCGGCGTGATACAGATGGGTTTTTACATATGCCGTCCCATGGCGGCGTGATACAGATGGGTTTTTACATATGTGTGTGTCCTGATCTGGGTTTTATAAATAGCAAATAGCAAACCGGAGTGCCGTTACATCTATTTACGCTTTAGACTGGAATATCTGCAGCCAGTGAAGTAAGTGATTTGATAAAATAATTCTATTCCTGTATAGTACCCGCTAGCAAAGTTTTGGTGGATTCTTATTTCCTATGCACATGCACTCCCAAATGAACGCATTGCAAAATTTCCTAATTTTTCTGCTCACCTCAACTGGTGTCTGTGTGTAATTATTATTCTTCATAACAGCATTATCATAAATTTCACAATACTGTAATATAGTGATGTATAATATATAATTGTTTCAATTTACTCCTTGCTGATTTCAGATGATTTTATTCACTGCCGACACGGCGGCACCTTCAAATAACAAAATGTTAAACCCGTAATGTGTTTTATTCATGGCTAACTTGAATATGCAGTTGCGTTGTATTCTGATTGTAGGCGGAGATGCAGCGAAAAAGTAATTTCTGCATGATTTGTGCTACTGTAATCTATTTTAAGGTGGCTTAGATTTGTTTGCTGGAAAAAGGTACATTTTCTCTGGAAAACACATGGAAAAGTCAGGGAAATTTAAACACCCTCGCCAGGGGACACCATGACCAGAGGCTTGCATGAGCAGGTATCGTCCAACTTTGCTCGCGACTGAAATGTGGGGGTGAGAGCGCAAGAAAGTTGAATGTTTTCTAGAAGTAATATTAGATCAATAAGAACGTCCCAATGAGAATGGGATTATGAGAAAGACGTAGGACAGCGCGAGTTGACGTGATCGGAATTGGTTAGGACACATGGTGAGGATGCATGGTGGAAGATTGGAAACAAAGGCAATGAAAACTGAGGTGATTGGGTATTATCCTAGAGGAAGACGCAAGTGAGATTGGATAGATGGCGTGTAGCAGGCTTTAGGGAGGAAAGAGGACAGTGAAGGGAGCATGAAAGAATGCAATGAAGAGACGTTAGTGGAGAAATGACTGAGTAATAGATGAATTTTTGATGCCTCTCGAAGTGCTTTTCCGCCCTTAGCGTTTCGGTGAATAACGAGATTGTCGTGGGTGGATGAGGACCAGGTAGTCAAACGCGACAGAGGTAATCCAGCGGAAGCTGTCGTCCCTGCTGCTGACACGACCACGACAGGGCGGCCCATGGGCGCTTATGGGCTGAGCTTTGGTATGTGTGCGAGTGCATGAGAGTAGTGGGAGGTGCGCCACCCACCTTCTGTCGGTTCTGCCTTGCGTTTCAATTTGTGTCACTGGTCATAGCACAAGTGAGGTTGTTGGCAATATGTGCAAATGTCATTATATTCTTTTATCCTATTGCCCTAAAGCAGAAAAAAAATCGTCGATGGTCATCGCTACAAGTTTGGTGGTTGACAATATTTGCAGACTGCTAATTTTTTTGCATCCTGTTGTCCTGAAACAAAAGTGTATATCAATGGTTCATCTTTACAAATGAATTTTTTTTTCATTAGGCAACAGTGCTAATTAATTTTAGTAACCAAATGCTGCTCAATCATTTTATGGCGAATCGTTTCATCGCACATTAGCAAAAATACTACTGAAACTATTACGTAGTATTCCAAATCTGCGTCCAGCACATCGGATTTCAGTGAAGAAGAATATCTCCTTTATTTTTTTGCAGTGAGCTGCGGTGAGGCATGTTTTGCGGCAAACAATAACAGCCTGAGCTGCTCTGCCCCCAACTGCCACCACCCGCCCCCTCCGCCTCCCTCTACCGATCCTGCTCTGAAGGCGGGGGAGGGAGGGACCGCCCTCCAAAGCAGCGGTGCAGGGGCGGCCGGAGCGACGAAGCCCGGCCAAATGTTCACCAAGGTTTCCTGTCTTAACACGGCGGCGGGGCACTTCACTTACTGCGCACCACCGCTAGCCGCCGCTGCTGCTCCTTCCAAGGGTGGTGGGGGCCGCAACAATAACGCCAACACCTCCGCTAAACATAAGAAGCAACAGTTACAACAACACCAACACCAACAGTTGCATCAACAACAACAACAACACCAGCTGCAGCAACAACTACAGCAGCAGCAGAAATTGGTCGGCTCTAACCAGTTGTTTGCGCCCATAGTGCCTCCGGTTAGTGCGCTAAAGGGGTCCTCCAAAGCAATACATCGCTCATACTAGAGAGCCTTGCCGTCGGCCATCCCCCTTTCTGGGGGACGCGGCCTAGTGTCTGTATCTGTACAAGAGGATAATGTTAGTTTAATGCCATCTTTTGTTGAAATTTGTACTAATTGAGATATTTCTTCTTATATATTATGACTAGTAACATTATTCAAAAAGTCCAGCTTCTTATGTTACCATCATTGATTTCACATCATTGTGAGTCTTGGCCCATTTTCTTTCTCTGTG
>SDVV010004597.1:15388-20031 GCA_016164225.1 Gammarus roeselii
AGCAAGGGGGAGTGGTCGACAGCAAGGCGCACCTCAAACTCATACACTCGCACACCTTAGCTCTTTTGCGCTAAAGGGTCCGACCGGCAACCCCGCGACACACACTCTCGGTCATGAGTGCGGTTCGAGGTCAGTTTCGGCAGCAGGGCCCGACAGCGTGACTGTTTTACCCCTGCCGTGTCATGATGACCGCCCCCCCCCGCCTCCCGCTCACGACCATCCCGTCTCACAACGATATGCCTAGGGCGGGAAAGCACATCAGGGCAGCGTCAAAACTCATCCGTTCAATAGCATTCTTCACTCACGCCTATCCAGTGCACGCTCTCTCGCTACCTCCACACTCGCGTCTCTCCTTCCTAATGCCTGCTTCACACAATCCATCCACCCAAACTTCAGTCTCCCTCTAGGCCTACGTCCACTTGCCTCTGACTTCAACACCTTTTTCACCAATCTCCCTTCATCCATCCTCACCATGTGCCCGAACAATCTCAGAACACGCGAATCAACTCTGTCCTCTAGCTTCTTTACCATCCCTGTTCTGATTCGAACCACGTCGTTTGTGATCCGGTCTCTCAGCGTTACTGCAGCCATGCTCCTCAAACATTTTATCTCGAAAATATTCAACCTTCTTCTCTCCTCTGCTCTCACCATCCAAGTCTCAGCTCCGTAGAGCACAGTTGAGACAACAACTCCCTCAAACAGCCCTCTCTCTGCTTCCATCCACAACGTCCTACAGCTCATGACACTCTTCAGTGGACCCAACACTTTACACTCCTCTTTCACTCGCGCCTTCACTTCAGTTTCCACTAGTTCAGTTTTCTCCACATGAGAGCCCAGATATTTAAAACACAAAACTTCCTCCATGAGCTCTCCATTTGGGGGGATACTAATTTTGCACGCATCGACAGTCCTCTAGCATCTCATTATTTTACTCATACCCACGTTCAATCGAAGCTTCCTCCTCTCACACACTCTACCAAACTCAGACACTAGCCTACATAGCTTCTCTTATGAATCCGCAACCAGGGCCGTATCATCAGCAAATAGCAATGGCTCAACTGCCAACTCCACCCATTCGCTCCCAACTGTTCCAAGCCACGACCCAGCACACTCGCGTTCACCTCCCTGACCACTCCATCCATGTAGAGGTTGAACAGCCAGGGAGACATCACGCAGCCTTGTCTCAGTCCCACTTTCACTGAGAACCAATCACTCACCTCGCTTCCCACTCAGACTCATGCTCGGCTGCCAGCATAGAAACTCTGCACCGCTTTCATCAAATGTCCGCCCATTCCATACAAACGCAACACCCTCCACAGTCCTTCCCTGTCAATCCTGTCGTATGCCTTCTCTAGATCCACGAAAGCCCAGAACACATTCTTTCCCTTTGCATGGCACTTCTCACAGACCTTTCAATGCAAAAGTCTGATCGGCGCACCCTTTACCATACCTGAAACCACATTGTTCTTCTCCAATTGCGCAGTCCGTATAGTTTCTAGTCCTTTTGATCAGCACTCTCCCGTACAACTTGACAACCTCCCTTAACAGACTGATACCTATAGAGTTGCAGCATTCATTTTTATCTCCTTTGCCCTTGTACAGCGGAACAATGCAGGCACTGCGCCACTCAATTGGTACCACGCCTGCCACAAAACACAAGTTCAATTATCTCGCCAACTATTCGACAATCGTTACTCCACCCTTCTTCAGGCACTCTGTCGCAACGTCATCCAAACCAGGGGTTTTCCCTACTTTCATCACGTCCACCGCCTCCTGCATCTCTTCCATAGTTATGTCCACAAGAAGTCTTTCTCCCAAAACTAGCATCCGAGCACCACCACCCACAGCAACAATGTCAGCCTCTCTGTCATCCTCGACATTACACAACTCATCAAAATACTCGGCCCACCTCTTCCGTACATCACCACTTTCCATCAACAACTGACCGTTTTCATCTTTCACCACTTCTTCCTTTCCGGTGTCTCCATTTCTCACTCTCTTCACCTCTTTCCAGAACATCTTTTTGTTTTTCTCAAAATTCTGGCACAATCGTCTGCCCCACCTGGCATCAGCGTCCCTTTTGGCTCTCCTCACCACCCGTTCCACCTCGTTTCTCTGCTTTCTTAAGCCTTCATATGCCGGCAGGCGTGGTACCGATTGAGTGGCGCAGTGCCTGCATTGTTCCGCTAAATAAGGGCAAAGGAGATGGAAATGAATGCTGCAACTCGAGAGGTATCAGTCTGTTATGTGTGTTTGGTGAGTTGTACGGGAGAGTGCTGATCGAAAGGATTAGAGACTGTACGGACTGCGTAATTAGAGAGGAACTGTGTAGCTTTAGGAGTGATAGAGGATGTGCTGATCAGATTTTCGCAGTGAGACAGGTCTGTGAGAAGTACCTTGCCTATGGAACGAATGTGTTGTGGGCCTTCATGGATCTGGAGAAGGCATACGACAGGATTGACTGGGAAGTGCTGTGGAGGGTGTTGCGTTTGTATGGAGTGGGCGGACATCTATTGAAGCGGTGCTGAGTTTCTATGTTGGCAGCCAAGCATGTGTCAGAGCGGGAAGCGAGGTGAGTGATTGGTTCACAGTAAAAGTGGGACTGAGATAAGGCTGCGTGATGTCTCCCTGGCTGTTCAACCTCTTAATGAATGGAGTGGTCAGGGAGGTGAACGCGAGTGTGCTGGGTCGTGGCTTGGAACTGTTATAAGCGAATGGGTGGAGTTGGCAGTTGAGCCAGTTGCTATTTGCTGATGATACGGCCCTGGTTGTGGATTCAGAGGAGAAGCTATGTAGGCTACTGTGTCTGAAAGGGAGAGACCGGAAAGGAGGAAGTGGTGAAAGATGAAAACGGCCAGTTGTTGTTGGAAAGTGGTGATGTACGGAAGAGGTAGGCCGAGTATTTTGATGAGTTGTGTAATGTCGAGGATGACAGAGAGGCTGACATTGTTGCTGTGGGCGGTGGTGCTCGGATGCCAGTTTTGAGAGAAAGACTTGTTGCGAACATTACCAGGGAAGAGATGCAGGAGGCGGTGGACGTGATGGAAGTAGGGAAAACCCATGGTTTGGATGACGTTGCGACAGAGTGCCTGAAGAAGGGTTGAGTAACGATTGTCGAATGGTTGGTGAGGTTACTGAACTTGTGTTTTGTGGCAGGCGTGGTACCGAATGAGTGGCGCAGTGCCTGCATTGTCCCGCTAATAAGGGCAAAGGAGTTGAAAATAAATGCTGCAACTCGAGAGGTATCAGTCTGTTATGTGTGGTTGGTAAGTTGTACGGGAGAGTGCTGATCAAAAGGATTAGAGACTGTACGGACTGCGCAATTGGAGAGGAACAAAGTGGCTTTAGGAGTGGTAGAGGGTGTACCGATCAGATTTTTGCATTGAGTCAGGGCTGTGAGAAGTACCTTGCCAAATGAAAAGATGTGTTGTGGGCCTTCATGAATCTGGAGAAGGCATACGACAGGATTGAAAGGAAAGCGCTGTAGAGGGTGTTGCGTTTGTATGGAGTGGGCGGACATTTGTTAAAAGCGGTGCAGAATTTCTATGCTGACAGCCGAGCTTGTGTCTGAGTGGGGAGCGAGGTGAGTGATTGGTTCACAGTGAAAGTGGGACTGAGACAAGGCTGCGTGATGTCTCCGTGGCTTTTCAACCTCTATATGGATGGAGTGGTCAGGGAGGTGAACGCGAGTGTGCTGGGTCGTGGCTTGGAACTGTTGGAAGCGAATGGGCTAGCAGTTGAGCCACTTGTTATTTGATGATTAAACGGCCCAGGTTGCGGATTCGGAGGAGAAGCTATGAAGGCTAGTGTCTGAGTTTGGTAGTGTGTGAGAGCAGGAAATTTCGAGTGAACGTCGGTAAGAGTGAAGTAAATTATCTCGGCTCCCATGTGGAGATAACTGAACTAGTGGGAACTGAAGTGAAGGCGCGAGTGAAGGAAGGATGTAAAGTGTTGGTTGCATTAAAGAGTGTAATGAGCTGTAGGACGCTGGGGATGGAAGCAAAGAGAAGGCTGTATGAGGGTGTTGTTGTCCCAACTGTGCAGCTTTGCGCAGAGGCAGTATCGTAACCAATGAGTGACCAGTGAAAAAAGAAAACACCATCGCATACTGTTCTTCGCGTCTAAGCTCCAAAGTTTACAAGTTTCCAGGGTATAGAAACTTTTTTTTTTGCTGTATCAAAATGAGAGCCGGTCACCGCTCTAAGCCGAATATCGCTCCGAGACCGAACATCGTCTCGTAAAGGTTAAAGTTTTCAGCTAAATTGGAGCGATCGACTATCATCTCTTTAGAGCGAGAGCAATAAGGCACCTCAGAGGGATACCCCCTGGGGGTATCCCAGGCTCACCCGCCTTCCCGTGGTGTCCTCGTTATCCACCAATATTCATTTGTCCCTTTGTGTAAATACGTTTTGATTTAGAAGATCTCTTCACCGTCCCCCCATTCAGTTTGTATCTAATTCCCCCCCTTGCCTGGTGCACAAAGAGGTGAGCCCCCCACTGACATCGGGGTTAGTGAATTTAGAATCGAAACCAATTTAAATTAAAAAGAGCAACAAAAAATCGGTAAAAAAAAGTGTGAAAAATAAAAAAAAAACTTAACAAAAAAATCTAGCTGTAAGTATAATTTTAAGAAATTCAGTGCA
>SDVV010004598.1:0-20031 GCA_016164225.1 Gammarus roeselii
CGCCAACAATCCGCAGACTGTAATGGTTAATTGTTCTACTCATCCATCGCACAAACATTTTTCTGTGTAAGGGTTTTACAGCGCTGGGAGGGGGGAGCAGAGTTTCCAGGATTCAGAGGAGCCTCTTTAGGGTCCCACAGTTTCTCAAAAGGCTCCCAAAGGGTCTCAAGGGAGTCCCAAAAGGCCCCAGAAAGATCCAAGTGGACCACCCCAAATCCTCCTGGTCTCCCAAGTCCCTCGGGTTCCCGAAACCCCGGGTCCTCGAGTCCCGCGGATCCCACGAGTACCTCCTCTCCCTGGGTCACCTTCTCTCAACCAACCTCGTTACATATAATAATAATGATAGCAAATTCAAAATTTATCACCATGAAAAAAGGGCAGAGAAAAATAATAGAGCCCAAGCAAGAAGAAATAATAAAGTACTAAAATAAAGTGTTAATGATCTATAGAATGAATAATCATCCATCCACCCCAAGAAATAATTAGGAAACACGCCCGTTCACGATATTTAGGTGCAACCCACGCTTCATTTGTGATTGAACTAGTTTCTTGCTAGATTTTTTTTTCTTCACATTTTCGAATAACTGTAAAGGATAACTATACATTTTTTGAACACTGATACCACATGAAATGTTATGTGATATACAAATGCCCAGGGTCAGAAGACCTGTAATGAGTATCAACAGACGAGTAGTATAAAAAACATTAATTAACTTGATTGTGTTCTGTTATTTCAACTCTCCCTCCGGGCGCGTAGGCAGACAGGACTAGCGCACAACAAGTGAGCTACTTTCCTCAGATACTTATTCCAACTCTAATGCTATGGATCTCATATGTGCATACATTACCGGGACTGGTTCCCTATCATCTGCTCCCATATAACATCCCGATGGGATGAAATGTGGCAACAGAGTTGGCAAAAAATGCTTTCAGTCAAACCCTTTGTAGGAGAATGGGAAACAAAGTTCACCAACAGAAAATACCAAGTGTTCATCAAACGCTTGTGCACGGGATACACGTGGATAACTCGCAACCACTTGATGGATGTCGACATAGAACCAAACGCGCCACCTTGCCCCTGTTGCCATCAAGTGGCTATCAGCATGAAACACTTACTGATGGATTGCAACGCACACGCGGCAGCCCGACGAGCGTTTTTAAATCCCCCGTGCAACCTACAAAGCCTACTCACGGACCCAACCTACCGTTAAAAGCTTATCGCTTTCGAAAAACACCGGACTAAACGAAGCTGTCCACACCCCAAACACCTGTGCAAGTGAGGTGGTCTCTCCACCCCATTACGCACAAAAATAACAACACATTTTACGAAGATACGCGTTAACTCTTTACTCTCTCGTACGTGCTAGTACGCGGATATGCCACAATTGAAATATGTATTGACTTCATCTTGACATGACTAATATTTTTGCACGCGAGGCCGTGCGAACTTACCTGAATCAACGACGGTCGCGCCCTACGGGGGAGCCTTTTATGACTCACGTTGAGGCTCTGGTGGAAATGAGGCTCAAATCAAATCAAAACCTATATGTGCAATTGGAATTACGTCACAGAGGCTGGACCAGCTGCTGCTGGGTGAATTATTACTTCGTCAGTCCAGATACAGATGCATATAACATAAGACAGAGCGGTTGTCCGTGTGGGAATAGAGGCCGATGATAAAGGATATGATGGTGTATCTAGAACGCATCTATCCATATGTACTCGACTTACATTTTCAAACTCCTCAGGAAAGTAAAAGATTTTTTTTTGGTTGAAAGTCGCAAATTGAGTTTTCATCAGTCGTTGTAAAAAATGTTACAAGGAGAGTCAAACGAGATTGCAAACTCATTAGCTACAGAATTATGGATGAAAACTGCAGATGTGACGGAACAACTTGATTTCAACGATGAAAAAAAACATAAAAGTGTTTGCCAGTATTATTACCTATTAGTCAAATCTAACTGACGTACTACCAACGGCAAAAACTAACCAGCCTCTCGTCATCTGTTTGGACGAGAGATTTGTGCATTCAACATAATCCTGTAAGTTACAGTATGCATAAGTGCTATGGTCGTATGATTCTTCAACCATATAATAGTAATTGTAGCAGATGCGCATAGCACAAGCCATGGCTCTCGAAATCAACTTACCAGTTTACTAGCTCGAATTCAATCGTTGTGCTGGGAAAAAGAAAGTTTCCTTCTATCATATACGGTAAAAAACATCGAATGAAATATTTATCATCTATAAAATGTAAGTGTGGATATTCTGCTCAAAGCAGCACGACTTCACAACTGTTGTTCCGCGACTGTACGAACCAGGGTACACTGTCGCTATGGGCAAGGAGGTTTCATGCATGATGTGAGCCGGCTAAGACGTACGTTATTCATGAAGTGAATTTTTACAATATTACCGTTAATGCTGCCCAAATACGAGTCATAATACTGTTGAAAGAAACTATAGATATTAATATAAAAGATTGATTTTTTTTTATCTTAATGTATTATTTATACCAAACGGGACTCTAACAATGTTGCAAAGCTGAATGCACCAGGTTGTCGTAAGGTGGCACGTCATGGCACGTCCGACCTGTTGCGTCATGACCGATCTTTCGTTTAACTAAGTTGTCGTACCTATGATAACATATGTTTCCCAAGTCGACACAGTTTGAACTAACATACTCTCCATTTTCTGTCTTCATGATGTTGCTGAGCTCCCTGCCTCACTCTCCACTGGGACTGGATGTTTTCTTTCTAACGTTTTATTTTATAGTCACAGAATAATCCGAGGCGGAAGTTTTGTGCGCAATCATGTTTTAGTAATCATGTCCCCAAGCGCTAGCATTTTTTAAAATAGCTTTCCTCCAACAGTAGAGTTCTGCAATCTATTGCCAAGGCGTTCTGCAAAGGCAAAAAGTGTTGAATTAAGGTGACACGCGTCCAGCATATATAAATCATCGGATGGTGGCTCTGCTTAGACAACTTATTTTCTATGAAAAATACAACTGCTGGAAGAGTTGGTGGACGGGTAATTTCCGAGTAAGTAGAAAGGTAGAATTGATAAACACGAGATTGGGTTCACAGAGCGACAATAGAGTTTCAAAAAAGCGAATATCTAGTTTACAAAATGCGATTGTCGAGTTACAAAATGCGTGTATCGACTTAAAAAAAAGCGTGCAGCGACTTGCAATAGGTTAGTTTCTAGATGTAAAAAGAGGAGTATCGAGTTACAAACAGCAAGTATTGATTTACAAAAACGCAGAGGGTGGTTCTAAACACAATGTCAGTCTCGTGTGTCAGAGAGGTGCTGTAACAGTAAACGTACCGAACCAATGTCAGTCACGTGTTTACCCTAAAAAGTTACCCCACATCAGAAATTAGGAATTTATAAAAACCTACCCTAACTCAACCTAACCTAACTTTTATCGAATGAATATTAAAATAAACACTCCTTTTATAATAATACTACAAAAAATTCTCCCAAAGTTATATAGTAACGAAGAAGAAGAGCAAATGTCAGGCTGACACACGTGCCTGACATACAACTTGGAACCCTACTGAAAAAGGGTGTATCGAGCTACAAACGTAAATTGAGGCGCCTGAGATTGTAGAAATAGACACCAAGGGTCTCTTGATGCGCCTCCAAGTTAGAACAGGTTGGATAGGCAAAGTCCGTAACTCGATACTCGCTTTATGCAACCAGATTCTCACTTTAAATAACTCGATATTTGCTATTCATAACTTGCTACTCGCTTTCTGTAGCTCGACCATTAGTACCCCACCTAATCTCCATGTTCAGATCAAACTACAATTCGTTTCAGGTTTAAATGAACACGAAAACGCTACAACCAATTCCTATTGCCGCCCGGTACCCAATATAGCAAGTGATTTGCAGTATTGAAAGGTCTATTTTTTTCTCCGCAAATCCTAATTTATCAACGACCTCTTTTTGCAACAAAACAAAGTATCTTCATCAGCACGGCCATCTTAAAAAGAGTAACAAGTTAAGAGCGTAATTGGGAACTTTGATCCTACGCTTATCACGTAATAACATCCGTTCGATCACCGTGAGTTACGTGGCTTGGTGAGGAAATTATTATTATTGTGTTATTTGATCTTGATCTTCAGATGGAAATGGCAACTCGGTAATCTGAGATGTGGCGGCATCTGATCGCAAACCTCCGATCCAAGGCTGGGAACAACTTCTTCGAACGGACCACTTTCAATTGGCTTAGAATGATTTTACCAAGAGATCTCATGTAAAATGACACCCACTGTCAGTGCGTCAGTTAGTACTTTCCAGATGCCACATTTGTCTTTGAAGAACAAAAGTTCTTCAAAGACACACGAAGTCACGTATTGGCTTCAATACCGCTCACACCAAATCCGAACTGTAGTCAAGGGGAAGGATTAGCGCAGTCCTGCAATCACGAGGCTGAACACGTCACATACACTTCCATAGATCATATAGATTTATTCGATTAACTTTAATCCAAGAGGAAGTTGAAAGTAAACGTAAACAATAATTCAATAGCGTAAACAAAACTTTGATGGGGGATAATGGGTCACGAATGTTTGGCTTCCACATTCACATGACAGTGCGAGGACGAACACTTGGTGTTAAAAGCGATCGCTTGTAACTCGCAGGGAGCGTTACAGAGAACTCTGGTCCTAACTATAGCCGAACTAGTGGCTGTTCTTTATGAACCGAGGACCTAACTAGCTTCGCGTCTTACTTATTGGATTTTATATGATGTTGCCTTGGCATTGCTTACATTCTAGGTACCATCACCTTATGCATGTAACATAAATGCCACAATAAGCAAGTCAAATGACAATCAAAAGTTTCAGTCCTTCAGTCCTGTCAGTAAACCCTAAATACTTAGCCATATTCTGGTCTGTGAGTCCATTGACGGGCATTGGCTTGACAGACCACTGGGTTAGGACTGTCGTATTGGATGGCTATTGCATTAATAACAATCAGAGCATCGCAGTTTAGTAACGGTATATTTATCTATGCTGACTAAGACATGGTACTCATTTGTCTATGTTAAGATCTCTCAAACTTTATCAACCTGTCTTCTTTATTTCACAGCCCCCGTGCCCTGGCAAGATGTACTTTTCTGAGCCCGCAGCCTGCGCCCGTCCTCCCGCCTCCACCATGTCCTCCCTACAGCTGGACTCTTTCAACAGCCTCGCTTCCTTCCTTGCCGAGGCGCACCAGACTCTGGCGGAAGAGCAGCAGTATTGCAGCAGTGAGAATACTGTAGCTACACTTCCTTGCCCAGTCATCGACGGAAAGGCTGCATCCAATTGCTTTCTTTAATGGCTTTGTTTATGTTCAACGCTTGATAGTCCGGCACTGTATGGGCTACTGTATCTATGTACAGTAACGTGCTCAACACTGTTACTGCCAGCATAAGTTCACTCTTCAACAATACGTTACTTCACGCTTCTGCTAAACGACATTTCATTCTATCACGCCTTTACAAAACGTTGCGTTTCCTACTTTCATGCTCCTACTAAACGTTACTGTATATTTCCACTCTTCTGCTGAATGTTACAGCTGCTTATACGCTTCCACAAAATGTTTAGTTTCATACTTCCACGCTTCTACCAAACGTTGCTCTATATTCTCACGCTTCTGCCAAACGTTACATCTACCGTTACGCTTTTATAACACGTGGCTCTATATTTTATCGCTTCTGCAAAACATTACTTTGTACCTAGAAGACGTTACCATATCAAATACTTGTGAATAGAAGATGTTATAATATAGCTAATAACCAATACCTACCAATATGAATCATCTTGTTTCACTCGCTGCTTAGCCTAATTGTGGAATGACCGCTTTATAGCTAACAACCAACCTACTCTCATGCTACACTGCATTAAACTGGGTTGTGCTGTGCTTTACTGTAAACTCACATGCAGTCACAGGTGGTATCATAATTATATTAACTTTTTTGAAATATTCCATATACTGTAAAATAAGTGACACTCTGTTCAAGCGCATTTTGTTATGTTTTAATCTTACAGATTATATCAATATGATAGACAGAATCCTGTTCAAATTTTTCCGGCAACATATTGTTAGTTCACTTTATAGCATCCGATGCATTTCTGTGTTATTTTGTTGCTATTTTTGTTCTTAAAACGCTGTTTCATTTATAGCTACTTTGCAATGAAACATCTGTAACTTTCGCTTTCTAACATTTGCGGCGCTCACTTGCTTGTTCCAACCCATCAATCCCAAAGCATGGTGTCTAGGCCAACTTTAGTGCGGCAGTGCATTTCTTCAAAGGTGGCCGAGCAGACGGATAAGTTGTTCCTTTTAAACCCTCGCATGCACAGGTCTGTCAACTCTGGTGTCGGAAGCAGAAGAGGAAGAGAAGCAGCGGCAGAGCAAGGTAGCAGAGCTGCACGCTAGCATCGAGCAGCTGAAGCAGCGCTGTGCTCAGCTCAAACTCACCAAAGCGAGGTGTGGTCCTTTTTCTAGGAAGTGAAGATCAAAAATAGGACTCATCAAATCTGAGTGCGGTGAATGAACAGAACAAGTATATTCGTTAAGCGGCAGAAGATAACATGGATGCTGAAATTCCGTCATGGCCTGAGTTGGCTATTCGGTAACCTACAGAGTACCCATACCAACACGCTATTACAAACGATGTACTTATGCTTGGTTTACGATGATTATGTGATTCAGGCTCTCATAACAAGAAGGGTCAGTAGAAAGGCTTTCCTCGCTTGAGTACAGAGTAGTTCCTCTAGTAGAGGCTGTTAGTTGGTTCGCTGTTAGAAGTAACCTGATACAGTTGGTAACACATTTATAGAGGTATTTAAAACAGAATAGCACTAATTAATTTCCTTCAATTATATAATGATTGTGGCATGATATTTCCTTCATTTACAAAGTTATTGTCTTATTGATGATTACTTGTGAGTTTATCCAAGCAATAGAATTCAAATGTATACATGACATTTTCTGGTTAACCTGAAGATCAGCTAGAACATCACATAAGATACTTTTACGCCCCACCAATCCCTCATTTACCCCGCCCCTCACTTCTCAACTCCTGCCCTCATTCTCTTTGTCCCTTCATTCACCCGTCCCCTTACTCCCTCATTTACCCCGCCCCTCATCCCTCAAATTCTGCTTCTCACTTTCTTCGTGTTCGTACTCCCTTCCTCCCCTTCCTACATTCCACTCTCCTGTCTCATTCCTCACCGCCCCTTCCAGTCTGGAGAGTAGTGTGGTGGGAGCCCGCTCTTCTTCAGAGCGCGCTGAACAGGCCCTACAGCAGCAAGAAAGGGACCTGGAAGAGCTCAGGGCGCGTCTGCGGGACACGACGGAGGGGCTAATGACCAAGAAGCAGCATGCTGAGGTGAGTAGTATTGCTGCTTGCTACGGTGGGTGAAGATGGGTGGAGAAAGAAGGTTACGACGTGTTGATATGAGCTGTCGAGGGGGAGTGGTCGGTAGGACGTGCCAGTTTGGACTGACGATGCGGAAAGAGGAAGATCCGAGGTGCTGTGCTGGTGGACTGCAGGGTGGGAGAAAGTGGTAAGACATGCAATTGCATTGATCACTGTTGGTTGGCTAAATATCATTCCTTTTTTAGGATCCATTGCATTCACTGCATGATTGGTTGACGAAAAAGATCGTTCACACACCCGGCACACAATTCCCAGTGCTCCTCCTTTTATCCTTCGTTAGCTGAGATGTTCAAGTGCAACTTGGGCTTGCCGGTAGTCCCCTAGCCTCTCAGTAATTGTTATATTACTCTTCATTTGTAAACATTATCATCGCTCGGAGAATATCTTCATCCAAGGCTTATTCGGGTTAAACGAAACGAAAGATATTGATTAGGACCACACGGATAATATGAATATTAATTCCTAACATTTATGACCCCAGGCACGCTTCCCAGCGCACTGCATCGCTGCCGCCGCTGAGCTGCGCCACGTGCATCAAGAGCGGCAGCGGCTCCTGCAGCTGCGGCACGCGAGCCTGCAGGAGGGCAGGCACAGACGGGAGGAAGGTGAGAGGCGCAGAGGAAGCCTTCTATGAGATGAGTGTATCCAGTGCTGGCAGGAAGTGATAGAAAGAAGACGGCTGAGTTTTTATAGTTGTTTTAGACGTATTTGTGTTAATATTATGAGGCATTTTTACAGTAAACATTTAATGTCATTGATGGGTCAAATTATACTGTAGCTCTCAGCATAATGAAACATCTAGTTGACTTTGTTTTTTCTGTTTGAGTACCATTTGCTACCTAATGTATTTTAGAGAGTTTAGTTTGTCAGAATCTCTAAATTTTATCGTCGGATGACCTGCCATACCCCTACATACCCTGCTGTAAATGTAACCCCTTTCTCTGTCTCCCTAACGCTATGCTTGACCTTACAATCCTCTTTGTTACCTGTATCCCCAAATACTAACTATCATGTACTGCCCTAACGCTGCCTCATGTTCTCTATCCAGTCACCCATGCTCTGCGCTGTGAACTCCTACACAGCTACTAATTAAGAATGTATTTTGATAGGTCATCCGTAATCCATACATAAATGTTAACTGCGTAACTCTGCTCCGTATCCCCTGGCCCTTAGCGTGGCTGTTGCTGAGGGGTCGGCTGGTGGCGCTGGCAGCGGCCGTAGTCAGAGTGCAACGCGTGGACCACGGCCCGCGGTACGTGACGGCCGTCCTCCATACCTAGCTCTGCAACCTCGCTCATTTACATAGATGTAGAGCTAAATGTTTGCTCTAAATATACGTCCCAGCTAAAATTCAACAACCAAAAATCATCATTTCTATTTGCCTCAGTCAATCGAAAAATGCATAACAAACATATTAAGTAGCAACTAGCTACAAGGCACTCATGTACGTGAATGACGTTGAATTCTTAATTATATGCCGTGCGTAATTTTATTCCATGTAAAAACCGAAATTTGTAACAAAGATTTGCTGGTATGGCGAGCATTGTAAGGGCGTTATACTTTGGGATGTTTCATCACATGCGTTTCTTCTTCGAAGATATTGGGATCAAAGCGCTCAATCTGAACTTAGCTCAGTGAGAATAAAGAGAGCTATGCCATCTCCCCGCGCTCATGTCAGTATCACTCATCGTACCCAGCTGTTGGCTAAAAGCTTTCAAATAATTATTGAAAGCTCGCTAGCAATGGCTCGAGCATTGAAAAACAGATCCCAGTTGCAGGAATGGCAAGCTAATACGAAAATAAAAATGCATTATACTGAACGTTGTGTTTGTAAACTGTTAAAATTCATTCTATGATGGTTATTTCCTTATGGGAATGTGCTTGGAGTCTCGGTAGCTACGTTTAATCTGATGTAATCATGGTATTTTCAGTTAGAACTCATGACAGTTAATATTGCACTCTCTTTGTCTCACCCACATCAGTCTCTCAGTATGGCAGAAGGGCCATGGAAGGATGCTTGCTCTAAAAGCGATGGACACGTCCCTCGGCACTACAAGCATACTACATCCAGAAAAGCCAAACTCTACCATCCCTCCTGTGCTCACGTCCAAATACTTTAACGAGCAACCCTCATCCAGACCCAAGAACCTTCACGTCTCTTTCAAGCTCCAAGAAGAGCCACGGAGGCATACGACAAACTCAGCGGTAGGCGAGAACGACGGTTGTCAAGATAAATCGGATATGGAAGTGGACTATTCGGGAGTATCACCAGAAGTAGCAACGAGCTTGGAATACTTGCAATTAGGCAACCGTCGTACACTAACCCCAGCTAGGACGAACTGTGTTAGTCCTTCGTTTTTCCAGAAGGGTCCATGCCAATTAACTCCGACAGCCAATGACAGTGGCTTCAGTGAGGTTACTTCTCAATCGCGTCCAGCTTCACGCCATACTGTCCCTCATCGACGTCACTCTCGAGAAGATAGCGCCCTGGAAAACAAGGCTAGAAGAAGCTCAAGCCAGTTTTCAACAGTCAGTTGCGCTGGTAGCAGCCCAAGTCTAACTGCTCCAGCTTCCGAAAGCTGGAAGAAGGGTGCAGAGCCAACTGATGGTGCCGGCAGGTGGCGCACCTGCACACCTGACACCCCAGCACAGCCCCGCAGCCGGTCGCTGTCACGCCTCACACTGCCGGGGCTCAAGGTGGGCGTGATGAGGGGTACAGCCTAGATAGGGTGTAATCAGGTTAGAAAAGTATAAAGTTCCTTACTAAATTAGAGTGAGGTGAGTAGATTTGATGAGATCAAACTGGATGAATAAAACAAAAAGTAATACAATTTAGAAATGCGTGTGAAAGTGTTGCGGCACTTCCCTCGCCTGGATGAATAAAAAAAAGTAATAATATTTTACTGTGCGTGTGAAAGTGTTACGGCACTTCCCTCGCCTCCCCCAGCTTTGCCTTTTCCTCCTCCTCTTCGGCACTCCTCCAAGTTAACTGCAACGAAATCCATCACCGTCACTCTGAACTCACATATTTTTTTCCTAGATAAGCACATCGCGGTAGCCTGCATTGTTGGAGAGACACAGGACTAGCTATTAGCCGCTTAGGGAGAGGATCTGGATGCTGTGGTCCTAAACGAGAACACGCCGACCCGACTTCCGTCGAGTGGTCCCCCATCCTACCCCAACGCTATCTTCATCTCTGCCTATTTTGCTCTCCACTCCATCTGGTCTGCTCACGAGCAACTTCACTGCCCCCGGCCCTGACCAGCTAACCACCATCCATCCACCTCAAACACATCTGGCTCCTCGTTGTCATCCAATACCTTACCTCCTTCTTCATACTTTCACCCCAGCACTCTCTCATCCAAGCCATTTTAAAGAAATCAAGCCTGATCCTCATTTCAAAGCCAGGCCAACCCAAGTACTGAAAACATCACCCATTTACTCTTGAGCCCTGCTGTTAAAACGCTGGACCGCCTCCTCCTTTCCCACCCATCTGCAGCCTATCATATCTCAGGCTCCCAACACGTCTTCCACCCATTCCACTCGACGGCCATTGCGCTTCTTCGTTTGGTTGCGAACTTGTTTTACAATTTCAACCAGAAGAAGCACCAGAGAATTCAATACAGTTGACCACACCGTGCTCTTGATTTGATCGACCTATCCTCACATTCTAATAATATAACTCGCAGGATCACTAGCTATCTCAGTGACCACACTCCATTTCGCCTCTACCGTAACTTCTCTTCTAACCCACCGCGTTATCCACGCTGGTGTACTCCTAGGCCCGGTTATCTCCCCCATTCTTTTTGACTTCTTTGTCTCAGTTCTCACCCGGTCAGCCCTGCTTGTCCCTTTCTATACTGATGATTTTGCGGTTGCAGCCTCCGGTACTCTAATCCCTCTTTGCGAACTGACACTCAAGAACCTTCTCATTGAAGTTACCGAATGAGCGATTAGGTAGCTGACCATTCCTCCGAATAAATCCAACTCGACTCCGTTCACCTCGACTACTCATCAATCCCACCACGAGCCAAAACTCATTTACGGCAATACTCTGGTCCTTCTCAACAAATGTCCTAAGATTCTTGGTGTATCCTTTGACCCTGTCTTCTCCTCTTCACTCCACATTGAATCTTTAGCCTCCAAAGCCGCTTACAGAGTCTGCTGTGTGAAGATCCTGACCGTGTCGATTCGGGCCACGTCAAGGAGACCCAACTCTTAGCCTGAACTACCCATATTTTCCACATTTTCACTGGTTCCTCAACGCATGGCCCTCGTCCATCAATAAACTCCAGGTCGTCAAGAACTTTACCCCCGAATTGCTACAGGTTCAAATAAAGTGTCCTCCTTACTCCACCTCCACGGCAAAACCTTGATCCTCCCTATCCCGCTAACCTCTGTCCAATCTCTGCTCGCAGTTTCTGGCCAGTGCTTTGTGCTTCAACCACCATCTTTACCCGGAGTTTCTTCTGGCCCCGGACTCCGGTTCATGAAGTTTACTCTGCAATCCCGTTACCTCCCAACTGTCTCCACATACCTACACGACAACTTATCCTTGCCAGGCGATTACTTCCGCATCCTGATGGCCCTTCATCTCTCCGTCATGACCAGAGCAATTGCCGAGCAGGACCCGAACAGGGTCTTCGGCCTCCCCCCAACCCTGATGATCCCCTAAGTGTCCTCTCTCCCCCGTCAATACCGTTTCACTCTCTCCCAGTTCAGCTCGAAATTCTCTGACTCCCTCCGCGCATATCAATCAAGGATAGACCGCCATGACGATTTCCTGTACTTACTCTGTCTGGCCGCTGACCCCACCGTCACCTACTTGTTCTCCTGCACAGCAGCATTTGGTTCGACCCGCTGGATGCTGCCGACTTTCTGACCTGGGTTCCGGCAGTGGGCTGCCGATCCTGCCAACTCCGCCTCGAAGGACGCATTCAGAGCCTCTGCATGGCGCGTTGGGGTTGAGGGCAGATGATAACGAGAACACGATGTAAATAACATCAACAACAGTAGAAGCATTCATACATTCAAATTTTGAAGGGGATGTATCATAATAAGAATTGATGGGACCCCGTCATTTTCATCGCCCGGTGCCTTGCGAGGTTTACTTTTTTGTATGTTGATGAATGAAATGTTATCTTTATTAGTTATCAAATGAATTCGCATCCGAAACTAGTCCTCGAGAATACACATAGAATACCTTCTATCCCCAAAAAAGACCCCAAACTAATGAGTGGTTGCCAGAGAGGCTTCAAATCTCGTTCCATGTCTCTTCTCCCGACAGTTCCGCTTCAGTAGCAGCCGCGCCCAGTCGGTTGAGCGGTTCAGCCCTTCCACAGAAACCACGGGCGGAGGAACTCCTGCAAGGGCGGAGGGGAATGAACGACGCGGGGGAGTGGGTCAGTAACAACGCGTCGGGGGTCATTGTAGGGGCTCCCTACTACGGAAAGTCTTTTCAAGTTGTCTATGCCTTATACTAGATATTGTTCCTAATTTTATTAACACACGACTCTGACTTGTTTCTTTTTCCAATCAATGGAGAGGAAAGTGATACTCCACTAGTCGTTCCAGTAGTGAATTGTGACGTCGCAGGTGTTAGTGAACACCTGTTAACTGTCACTATATCGTTGGCTTCGCTGCACAGGCGATTTAGAAGTGTCGTTTACTTCTTTGCTGTTAACAACAGTAGTACAAATTAATGAACTAATTTGGGGTTTACATTCCCCATGACTCTTTCAACATTTCCATAGTTTCATTTGGTCAAATTTCCAAGAATATTCTGTTGAAGAAAAACTTTATTCAATTCCAATAAAAGTGAACTATCCTTTTGTACTAATGTGTTGATGAGTTTTAACTGAATCCCCTAACTCACAGTTGAGGAATGTAATAGCGGCAGCAGCAGCATCTCTTCAATCCTCCCGCTGCCTTCCGAAGCACGAGGCCGGGCTGGTGTAGGTCAAAACTCTCTTCAACCAGTTGACGACATTCCACGTCAGACGATGGCGACCACTAACTCTCCTGTTCTGGCGTCCACAACTTTGAGTCATGCCTTCACAACTCATCCCTCTACAGTCCGGTCTTCAGGAGCCTCTAGTTCCATAACCTCCACACCCATAAGCTCTTCCTCCTCCCTTGCTCCATCGTCGTTACCTCAAGCACCTTTAACTGCTTCGTCCTCAACATTACCCGGAACATCAACCGTATCCTCCTCCCCTTACTTCAGCGGGCTGTTGACCAGCGGTCGATCGATCAACTGGAGGAACGCTTTGACCCAGGGCAGACCCTCCTCGACGGCAGGAACTAGCACCCGCTACATGTTCTCCAAGTCGTCAACCGCTACAAAGGAGTGTTCGGATGAAGTCTGTGAGCGAACCACCGCAGGTCATAATACGATAAGTTCGAAAGATTCTTCGAAGCTGCCTGATGCCGCTGGCTTGTTTTCGATAAATGCAAGCTTGGGTGGTCCTCCCAATAATTCTGATGAAATTGCCACCGGAGCTCTTCCATCTGTGGCAAAAGATAACTTCGAAGGGACTAAGAGAACATGTGTGGAGGAGGTGGCTGATTGCGTCGCCTTCTCGAGTGGTCAGGAGCAGCGATCTCTCGTGGAGATGGATGATGATATGATGGACGTCACGGAGCAAGGCAAGTCGTTCATTTCCTGTACTCATTCTCCAGCTGCACTTCGAACATTTCATCCCAAAATATTATCTATTTCCTATCTCTTCTTTATTCTGTGACATCGAATTTTTGCAACTAACATTCCGCTCACCACTTAAGATCATTTCCATTGCTTCACAATCCTCGGTATGATCATGGTCATCCAGAAACCTAGGTGACATTCATACTGATTTGCTCTGCAGCGCTCTTCACTGCCTAGTGTTCCCCAGCACTGCCGTGCTCTGAACGTTCTACCAGTCGTAACCTGCTCACCCATACTTGGTCATCCTCCAACATATGCACCTATCGCTACTTCATTGTTCACCCTAACACTGCCTTTCCCCATCTCATCGTATCAACAATCTAATGTTGTCTTCATGTGTGACGACCCCCACTATCTATCGCCACGGCAGCACCCTACCCTAGCCTATTATGACTCACGTTGAGGCTCTCCGGTGGAAATGAGGCTCAAATCAAATCAAATCAAAAATTGTTACGGCAGTCCCAACTCAGTTCAGATACGGTCAGTGTACAAAGACCTGATCACTAAGGTCCCGAATGAGCGATGGTGCTTTGTGTATTATCTTCGCTGCGTCAAACTTGTATTCACACTATCAAATTTAGACTATTAAGAATTGGTCTCCATCAGTAGACCTTTCTGAGATCGCTTAGTGATGCAACCCCTTTGCTAATGTGTTTGACGCTTCTTGCCTTGATTGCAGAGATCCAGCTGCTGGAGGAGTCTTACAATAGCTTCGTGCAGCAGGGCTCTCCTTGCCAACAGGTTGAAGACGACACTGCAGCTGCTATGGAGACGGAAGAGGTGAGGATAGCTGTAGAAAAATCCACATTTAAATCATAAAGGGATTTTATCATATTCGCATGTGACAAATACTGAATGGAACGTCTGGTAGAGACGTAAGTCTTTGAATATTACGCACGTAACAAAGTTATGTACGGCTTGGCTGCTATCAAACCATTTGTCTCTCTGTTACTCATACATGTGGTCAATGTCAGCTACATTAATTACTCTTTCTTGTTGAGTTATATTGTTTGAATTGATATAATAACCTTCTCAATTAATTGGTCATCGTTGTTTGTGTTCAAAAAATGAGAACCTCAACATTATGTGTTTCAAGGTAATCATTTGTATCATGTGGTCTACTATTCATTATCCTGAGCTCTTGTATTGGTGACTGCCTTCGCCCTGTTTCAGGAAGCTTCTGTGTCTTCACTTATTGATGTTGAGGCTGGAAAGGACCTCAGAAAAAACGACACTCCGACTGACACTCCATCAGACAGCATCACTAGCAAAGCTGGTGCCCAACACACCAAGAGACACAAGTTTGCTTTCAAACGCATTTCGGAGGAGCTTACCTCAAAAGTTACAACTATCGCTCAAACTTCTTCAAGCACCGTAACAACGCACAGCGACACCACAATTAGCACTGTTATTGCTCCCACCTCTTTATTCAGTTCTACTTCGACTGCTTACTGCAGCCAGGTCTATAGTGCCGGAGCTCCTCCAACAATCTCTCAGTCGACCTCTAGCAGCAGCGCTGTCAACCTTAGCACAGAGGAGATGGTTGTGGTGTCGCCTCATACGGTTGCGGTCACCAAGAATCCCTCGTCAAATGTGCCTTCAATGAGTTTAACTACCTTCTCGACAGTTTCGATGCCCTCGATGCTGAAATTCACTACTGCTGCTTCGTCGTCAACATCAGCTACCTTACCAGCATCCTCATATGTTGGATGTGTCTCTTCCTCACTGGCAGTGAGCGCTGCTGGGATGTTTCCTTCCTCGTTTGCTCTCCCTACTTGCTCAGAGCCCACGATTGGTCGCTCGACACCTTGCCTTCAACCAGCAGTCTGCTCGACTCCACAGGTCTCAGAGCACTTCTTGCCTAGTGCCTTTCCCAAACCTTCTTGTGTCCCTCTGCTACCGGCCTTTGTCTCTCCTCGAACCAACCGTCTAACTTTAGCTTGTTCTTTACCCACCCCTGAAGCCTTTGCTTCCCCTCGATCCATCCTGCAAACCTTCGCCTCTCCTCGACCCGCCCGTAAAAACTGTGCTTCTCCTCTATTTGCCCCACAACAACCGCCCTCACAAAGATCTCGTCGACCCTCCCCTTCAACTCCAAGCTCCAGAATATCCATTGGTAGCTTCCACATGACCTCACCGAGGCCTCCTCTGCCAGTCACAACCCAAAGCATTAACCGGCTTTCTCCTATGTCATCGCGGTCCTCATCTCCTCGCAATCCTATCTCGTCACTGCCTCGAGCCAACTCTCCTTCACGTCTCCTTACAGCATCCTTTGACTACTCAGCACCTCGTAACGTGACTACCAGTTTGCCATCCTTTGGACCTGCCTCATCTGCCGAAGGTGTCCATCCGTCAGCACAGAACGGAAAAGCTACGTTCTCCCTACCGTCCAGCGTGATGTCGACGATGGTGTCACCGTCAGGACGAGCTGGAGGGAGTCACGTCAACCCCACCATCATGATGTCACCCCTGCTGCCAGGGAGAGGGTCACCAGCCTCCTTGCTGGTTGCGGATGGCTCAAGTTTCTCTAGTAGCCAGCAAAGGCAGCAGCCTCGCGATCACTCGATGTTCAGCCCCTTGTTTGGCTCTTTTGCTGGAGGTCGGTCTGAACCGAACAGTCCTGCAGGTAAAGTGGACATGCTTGAATACTTTAGCAGGAAATGTTGACCTATTTCTATTCAACAATAAAAACATATATTGGACTGAGTGAACGGGCTCCTTGCTTGTCCTTTTGCGCTAAAGAATTAAGATTTGGTATGTGTGTGAGTGTGGGGGAGCTCCTTGCTATCGGCCAACCCTTTCTTATGGGTCGTGGCTTTAGGTCTGTGTCCATGTTATTATTTTCATCCCACGAAGGCGATTGTTAAGAGTTATCCACAGGTAGTATTAACATCAAACCCTTCAACGTGCTAGAAATCTCGTTTCTGTAATTTAATATTTGACAGTGAACTGAGTTGATGTCTGCTGTGCTGTCTTCAGGTGGCAGCGGCAGCGGGTTCCTGCTGGGCGGTGTGCCCTGCCATCAACAGCAGGCCTTCAGCCTATTCGGCTCGCTGATACACCACAATGGTCGGTTGACATGAGTACTTAGAAAAGGAGCCTACCTGTAGATAAACGAAAAAATACGAACATGAAGGTTTCATTAGAGACAATAAAGCATTAAGTTATTAGCAGCACTCTGAACTTGAAGGTACATAGCAAATTGAACAGTATTACGCCATCATCAATTATTGAAATTGAACATCATTTATCAACACCTATTAGCTCTAAGGGAATTTCCATCGGTGCTAATGAATTTGAGAAGATTTGTTTGTATGTTCAAAATGTAGATAGTTCATTTACTTTATAGCCTGTGTAGGGTACAAGCTCACAACCCTTTGAAATCATGACCCCCTCCTAGGCATCTGTTAGTTTCACGGGCCGCACGGAGTCACGGCCCAACCGGGGGGGGTGAACACCCTTATTTCCCTTCAGACTCTCCTCTTCTTCACCCTTCACTATCTCTACTTTTCTCCCCAATCCTGATTTGCTTAACTTTTATTTACCTCATTTGCAATTTCCTTCAACTTGTCTCAGACTCCTTCTTAACAACTCTCCTAATAGTCGTCGCACACAAACACACATACACACGCACGACACACACGCACACTCAAACATACACATACCGGTTCTAACTATTCTCCTTTCGCGTGGCAAATAACAGCCAAGTTGCGCTCTTTCTTCCATGCAACCTTTTTTTACAACTATTCCTTCTTCTTCTTTCCATTCTTGCTGTTCTCATGCGTGAAATTCCCTACACCTAGTGTAGATCTCATGCATGGGATCCCCGTTTTCTGTCTCTTCTTCATCTTCCCCCTCAGCAGGTGTTGGAGCGCGTAGCCCGGCACATTAAGGACTACTGCGAATCCTTGGGGCTCTGAAGCAGGGTAGGTGGTGTTTATTCCTCCTTACTGCCATCCGGGGAGTGCTGGAACCATATGGCCTCAGCACCTTAGGAGCTCCTGTACCTCCTGTGGCCCCCGTCGATACCATAGACGTTCATTTGCGCAGTAGTAAAACTAACTCGAACATTAAACGAAGAATAAAAACAAAGACTAACATGATGCAGCACTGTTTGCTGGGTTGACATTCGGCACTAGAAGGACGATGACTCCAGTGCGTTAGAAAGCCTCGGCACTCTGATCTAATCTTTGGAATCATGATCTCTAGGATGAGTCTGCTGTGTTCCTACATCTGTTTTCAATGTTGGGGCACAATGGGTTTCATTCCGGTTTCAAACATTTCCAATGATTATAATAGTGTCTCCTATTGCCAATGACTCATAGTACAACCTGCCTCACTACTTTTACTACAGATACTACGCTGACACATGATGCTTCCTTAGACATTCTTATGTAGTACTGATCTGTCTTTGATCAAAGAATATTTTTTTTTGTGGCAAAAGGCTGTTGTTGACTTCTAAGAGCCGATTCACACGGGAGAAAGTTGATGAGTGGCTGATCGAAACGCACCGTTATTCGGATGCTGACTCGTGGCAAAACGTTCCTCTTGCAAGCACCTACTGTGTCCGGTGTAAATCGGCTTTAAAACTTGTAAACACTAGTAAACTATTCTTCCAGGTGCCAGCAGCCCTGGGGCCGTCACCAGTGCCGCCGCCCCTCATCCGTTCTCCCTTTTCGGGGACAGCGCCAGCAACACGTCTCTGGACCAGGCATCCTCCTCGCCAGGCGCCGCCACCTCTGGCACGGGAGGCTTCTTCTCCTTTGGTGGGGGCGACGAAAGCGGCGGAGGCGGGAACTTCTTCTCCTCCCTATTCGGAGGAGGGAACGATAGTGGGGAAAAGGAGGATGCGACGGATCCCACGGCAGCTTTCCGGATTTTCTAAAAGATTTGAGCAAACCTCTGCGGTTTAGCCGTTTGACTTTTCTATAATGAGTTTCTAAGTTATAGAAGAATGGCATTTCAGGCACTCTCCGAATATTGGGTTATAGAAGCTCGATTCGACATGAGAGCACATTTATTGTATTGTTTCCCAGTTTATAGGGCTTTTGCATGTCTGACCGCCAGATGGCATCAATGCCTGCTGAGCTGGTGGGCGAAAAAAGAAATTGCTTGCGTTGATGCCCTGAAACAAGTCATAATATCTCTCAACTCATCAAGCAATGATGGCTAAATGTAATCTACCAATCCTAGAAGCAGAATTTGCAGCGATTGTGATAGCACACGCTATAAAACCAAATGCACTTATCTTTTGCGATAACATACCTGCCATGTGTTTACTAAGGCGAGGAAAACTCCCGCCTAGTTTAGAATCAAACTATAAATTTAAATGTTGCTACGCATCTGTATATCATGATCCCGTAGTAGAATATGTACCAAGTTCACAGAACTCGGCCGATTTTTTCAGTATAGTCAAATTAGGCCTAACGCCTTCCTGAATGTCGCCACCTTTTGAGTCTGTTTGAACAAGTATGACCATGTTCGACCACCATGTCTCTCCCTTCAGGGGACAATGTCTGTCTTCCACTTTGGAACAATTAGGTCGAGGAGCTCTTGTTAGAGACTCCAGCTATAGGATGAAGTCCAATAAAGGAACAAAAGTTCCCATGGGACCTTCCACCCATATTAAAATAATAAAAAATGAGAGCATGGAAGGGGTGGGGACCTTCTCTGAGTAGCGTGGCTTGCCTGGACGAGACGCGACCCTCGGCCTTCAGCCGGGGAGCTCGTTTTTCTTGCCCTAGTCTAAAGGGGCCCCTTTAGGCCAAATGGCAACATCTGGCAACTGGGGCCCCACCTTCCTATATAAGGAAGGGGACTAGAGGCGTCTCTATCAGTCCTGGCCAGCCCGCTCTCGGAGGAGGTCTCCCCGCTATATATATAGCGGGGA
>SDVV010004599.1:0-20031 GCA_016164225.1 Gammarus roeselii
TTTGGATGGATGGATGGTCTGAAGCAGGCGTTGGGAAGAAGAGACATGAATGTGGAGGTGGCGAGAGAGCGTGCAATGAACAGGCGTGAGTGGAGAATGGTTGTGAATGGGTGATTTTGACGCTGCTCTGATGTGCTTTCCCGCCCTTGGCATCCCGCTGTCGGGATGGTCGTGGGTGGGGGGGGCCCGGCCATTATGACGCGGCGGGGGTAAACCAGTGAAAACTGTGGGCCCTGCTGCTGACGACGGTTCCTCGGTACATTCGGGACCCAGAGTGTAAGTTGAGGGGCTACCGGCCGGACCCTTTAGCACAAAAGGGCTAAGTTGTGTGAATGTGAGCGTGTGAGGGTGTGAGGTGCGCCTTGCCGTCGGCCACCCCCCTTTCTGGGGGATGCGGCCTAGTGTCTGTATCTGTATCTGTATTACTCGGTATAGTTTGGGACGGGTCGTGTCGCACTTGTCTTGCCAGATCACATTTCGTGAAGGACACAATAAAATTGTTTTTCAAGTTTAATTGAATTAGCCCGCTAATAAACTTCTTTAGGTGATTGTTCTTCTGTGTTTCATAAATTGAATGAGTACTTCTGTTTATGCTCACTTCTTGATGGAAAAAATTGTATTTGATCATTTCAATCATGACATTGACACTCGTTTAAACAAATATTTCATGACTTCATTCATAAAGACCTTCCCTTTATTGGCATTCTGCTATCACGAATTTCTACTAAAATAAACTTTCCATGTCATTCGGAAGAAGTCATTAAAGGTATTTAAAGTAACTATTCGAAATCACTGTGTGTATTGACAGATTCCGAGATTTGACTTTGTATTTATGTGCCGAATTCCGTTGAGAAGGAAACCCACAATACTTGACTCTGCAATCCCTCGTTATTGTATACTATTTATAGATTACCCATTTATGCCTTTCTGACATCGTTTGCTAATTGAATTTTAGGATTTAGATTATCTGACATTGTTTCTATTGAAATGTGAAGTGACACTTTTGTGGTTTAATGAGGCCTAATTTGTTATTTGATGTTTATGATTCTGAGGGTTTTGTTTATGATACTCAATATTAGATTTAGGTTATTCTTTATTCATGAAATCAAAGGGTAATTGTTCTCATCCATGCCTACCTGACTTATTATACAAAATTATTATTTATCTAATTTCAACCTAGATTTCTCGGCTTATATGGGCTGTAATTATTTACTGTAGCTGATTAATTTCTGATAATAAGCTGAAGTCCGGCCAGTGAAGGGATAGCGAACTTACTTTCATGAGTTTCAGTTTGCATTGATATATTTCCCTATTTTATTGTGAATCCTTTGTTATTGAGATTATTATCATTATCTTATGTCAACCAAGAAACACCCGTTAGGCTCCTCCTCTCAGAGGACTTGTTTCTTAAAAAAATACGCATTACATTTAACTCCGGCAGTTTTCATGAAACACCCCCGTCTATCCTCCGAAACACCCCACGCAAGAAATGAGGTGATCCCAAAATACCCCGAAAATTACCGTACCACCCCGAAATCAGTATATTTCAAGATCATTACAAATATCACTATTATTAATATTATAAATATTATTTTTATTATTATTATTATTATCAATATTATTATTATTATCATTATTATTAATAGTAGTATTATTATTAGTAATATTTTGTTATTATTTTTATTATTATTATTATTGGTTAGATGGCAAATTTTAATAAAATTAATACTTGTCGAGAAGCCCTTCACGTTTCAATCTTATAAACACCAACTTCTTTTTGCCTCTTATTATAAATTAAAATAAAATATAAAATTCTGTTTCGTATCTCCAAGTTTGTTTATTATTCACGTGGGCCTGATTCTCATTAGCATTTTTGGACCTAACAACATTGAGGTTCTGGGCAGGTCAGGACAAAAGGCCAAGTCCTTCTTGTCTCTTCATCATAACCCGTTTCCATCATATGGACATGGCAATTCTTGGGTTCTGAACTGAGCGGAAAATGAGGTCAAGTCCTTCTTGTCCCGAAGACATTTCCAGCTCCATAGCAATTCGGCAAATAATTGTATAGAGCTACAAGATGACCGGCTGGTGCTCCATTTTGATTTTAGTTGGTGGCACACGAGTGTCCTGTGATTAATACCTTCCATCGTCGATTTGTAACTGCCACGTCACTTTACATTGCACCAGGCAACCAATACGCTAGTTGATCAGGTCGATTAAGTTCTGGTTGGCAGGTTATTATTCCCAGTGATCACGTTATCGGATGAGCTGATTCGAAACTGCTCGCATGAAGGGATTAATAAGGCTGTATTTGTGGTAGTAAAGCAGCTACCCACATGTTGATAACCGAATTTTATATGAATATTAAGATCTCTTAGATCACCAATTGGGCTTACTTTTCGATGCTGGTCATCTTGGGCTATGTAAGATTTGAGCAGTGTTGTGTAAAACACTATTGTAACTATTTAAAAATTTAGTCCTCAGTTTGTTCATAAATGAGATCAAATTGGATCAAAATGATCGTGCTGAATATTATCAATTGTATTGATAATTATCAATCTTTATGTCTTCAAATCATCAATAGCAACAACAGTAATCAACAAGCTCAACGACGGATTAATAGGTCATCCTGACTCTTAATTATACAGCAGTGCTTATAGTATTTTCAATCGAGATATATGTATTCTGATTCATCTCCTTTACAACTGAAAATGTTCTGAATTGATGCTGAGGGTTCTTTGATCACTAATCATTCAAAAAAAAACGTATAATATGTCCTAGGATTATTTGATTATCTTCCTATCTCATTTTGAGCCATAAAGTCATACCCTCGTATCGGAGCAAATTGAGGTTCGACTCTGCAGCAATTTAAGGCCCGCATCATTCACACTAATGCCTCTTGCCCGACGGGGTACTGCGGCCAGTGGAGGAGGAGGTGAGAGCAGATGCCATTAGGATGAAAGGAGGTGGGGAGATAAGAGAGTCACGAAGAAAGGGAGGAATGGAATCACTGATGGATATTATGCCGTAAAACTCAGGTACAAAGTATGAAAAACATACTAGGAACGAATGTAAAAATCATCAGAAAATGGCATAGAACGTGACATTGCTGTGAAGATTGTTTTCCCTTGTAATATGGTAACTCTTTTGGACCCGAATATTAATAATTGACGGAGATTAACAAACTTTTGTTTCCCGCAATTTCCTTCCACATATTTTAAGTTGGATTATCTGGTATTGTTCGATCTGGTTGATTTCGATTTATGTGCGTATTTAAGTGTTTGCTATAACACAGTTGAGCCTTAGGAGATATTGGAAGCAGAAGCAGGCTTTATTAAACGTTTGTTCGACTTGCGTGCATTTCATATTATCGAGTCCATGACAATAACGCATTTTTTTTCTAGATATACAACTATAAACGATTTTGCGACAGGGTGTAATTTGTTAGAAAATCATCGTCGGTGCGGATACAATTGTCTGCTTTCAATAATGTTTTTATTAGACAATGTTTGTATACTCCTTTCAATTAAAACTCTGTGAATAAATGTAACTCCCCCATCAGCGCAATGTTGAGATGTGTCACGAATAATCCGCAAACGAAAAAAAAATCATTTTAGTGGTGTTGTCCGGTCGATAACGATAAAACGACGCGCATACTGTAGTACGAAGGATAGTGATTAAACGACACGCATACTGTAGTCTGTAGTACGAAGGATAATGATACAACGACGCGCATACTGTAGTACGAAGGATAGTGATTAAACAACGCGCATACTGTAGTACGAAGGATAATGATAAAACGACGCGCATACTGTAATACGAAGGATAATGATAAAAAGCCCCGCATACAGTAGTACGAAGGATGGTGCGAAAACGACGCGCATAATGTAGTACGAAGGATAATGATAAAACGACGTGCATACAGTAATATGAAGGATAATGATAGAAAGCCCCGCATAGTGCAGTACGAAGGACATTGATAAAACGACGCGCATTCTGTGAAACGGTGGATAATGATTAAACGACTTGCAAACTGTAGTACGAAGGATAAATATAAAACGACGCGCATACTTTAGTACGAAGGATAGTGATATAACAATGCACTTACTGTATTACGAAGGACAATGAAAAAACGACGCGCATACTGTAGTACGAAGGATAGTGATAAAACGATGCGCATACTGTAGTACGAAGAACAATGATAAAACGACGCGAATACTGAAGTACAAAGTAAAATGATAAAACAACTCGCATAACCTAGTACAACGAAGTGCATATTCAAATACGAAGCATATTGTCAAAACGACGCGCATACTGCAGTTTGTAGGATAATGATATAACAACGCACATACTGTATTACGAAAGACAATGGTAAAACGACGCGCATATTGTGATACGAAGGACAATGCTAAAACAACGCGCATACTGTAGTACGCAGGATAGTGATACAACGACGCGCCTACTGCAGCACGAAGGATATTGATAAAACGACGCGCATACTGTAGTACGAAGGATAGTGATAGTACGACAGGCATACTGTAGTACGAAGGATACTGATAAAACGACGCGCATACTGTAGTACGAAGGATGGCTGATACATGACTTTCTATTATATCTGCTTTCAAGCCTCAATTCGTTGCCGGTGTACTAAATCTCCCACTCGATTATACAATTTTCGTTTAGGTGTTTGCCGTGAACATATTTCCGTCTCCGGCAGTCCCCTTTTGTGCTCCTCGTCGCTCTCCGAAATAGTGTGCTGTGTTTTTAGTCCATCCTGATTGCTGACATCAGCTCCACAGAGAGCGGTTTGAGGGAGGACCACTCGGCTTGGGAAAGGATGGGGGAGCTGAGGGAGTCTGGTTGGGTTTGCGTTCGGCTGACCATCCTGTTTGCTGTCAACAGCTCGGCAGGAATCGATTTGAGAGCTCACTGCTCTATTTAACAATGAGGTAGAGGGGAGGAGAGGAGCTGAGATCTGCAAATTGTGCTTAGGCAAAACGTTCGACAGCATGTGGTGGCACTAGAAGGCAGTCAACCGAGACCTTTCGAGCTGTGTAATGACAAGCAACATTCAGTTGACTTGAAGAACACAAATCGGAATAATCTTACTACCTTGACAAATCTCATTGTTTTGGAATCTACTTGTATGACTGATGCTGGGATGCTTGACATGCATTTGCTGCTGAAATCGGCACCAATATCCTCGTTTATGAGTTAATATGGAATTTGTGCGCTGTTCTGGTGCACAAAAAATATCTCAATGTGTAATTATTCAGAGTGTTGGGTTACCATATGAATCCGGTCTCCGAAGACAATAAACCTTTACATACTAAAATTAAACAGAATTTACAGGTCATTTTTATTCAGAGACCGCGGATACTGCTTTGATTTAATTCGACCTGATACACGGTAATAGAATACGTTACGCGAAATATCTATAGAACATTCCTGTCCAAGTTTATTATTAACATGTCTTCTGTTATGACTTCCAAATAAATTGTGAAATGTTCCAATCTTTGACGAGTAAAAAAGGATTTGTTAAACCTTTTTTAACCTCGAAACGTCAGTCAGAAGGAAACCTAAGAAACGGCAGACGATGCGAAACCTTGTAACATACTCTTTCTGTAATAATTAGAATGGTTCCAACAATGATCATGTTAACAAAAATAGTCTCTTATAAGCATTGAATAAATCGGTGTACCACAAGGAAGGTAAGAAGACGTGAATGCAACTAATTTTGAACGTAATCTATTCAGTATCAGGTATTTTGAATCAACGATCACTCTGAGCAAAATTATTGAAACTTATGCTCGGAGGCCTCGGGAATATGGACTTCTCAGCATGAATAATATTCCGAATATGTTTTTGTCAGACATGTACGATGACAATATGAGGATCCAGTCCTGTGTACTTAAAAAATCATGTCATTATTATTATTTCATGGACAACGCCTCGTCCATAAATGTGTCAAATTGATAATAAAGTCAACGCAGTCAAATGCAAGATGTGGGATGCAGAATTGAGAAGAAAATTATTCAATCAGCTTGACCATAGACAGCAGGACTTGATGGCTGCTTAGAACCCATTATTAATATAAAAAAAATTGTTATACTTTGAAATAAGGTCACGTCTTATCTCAAAACAGTCGGACTGTTTTTCTCCCATTCTGTATTTCTTGTTCTAAGTATTTCAAATGCTCCGACTACCATGATAATTTTTTACTTCTATCAAATTTATTCTCTTGAATGACACATTGTTCAATGAGCTTTTATTGGACTACGGCTCTGATAATCCAGGGACTAGTGAAGGCATTCAAAAGCAATCATATGATCACCGCGAGTGACTATCGAGTCGTCGAATTCCAAGAACATTATAGACTAACGCTATTTGTTAAGCAAAGCATACCATCCGGTCGACCCTCCTGACAGCTCCAGTAGCAGGGTTCAGTATCCGCGGTCTCTGAATATTCAGTCAGCCTATTCTACAACTTCAATCCCCACCAAATCGAATTTGGAAAGATGTTATCTTCTCATGCGTTAATATTGCGGCTTATGATCGTAAGCCCCAAAAAGGGCACTTGCCTTCGAAATAATTGGTCCGAAGTGGATATTGGTATCAGTTACATGTAGTGTGAAACGTTAATTTTGTCCGGTCTAAGTTTGCACACAACATTTCAGCGGCGACCGGAGTCATTCGGGCGGGTGGCTTACGGGTGGCTTACGGGTGGCTTACAGCTAACGGGTTACTCATTAGGACGGACGGACATACAGCTCTCGGATTATTCACAAGGCATAGGTTAACATATTTGCATATAGGTTACCTTTGTTATTTTTTATTGCATTTTCACTGCTAGACATACTGTATTGCAATTCATTGCATGTCATGTTGCATATCTGCAATTTCATTGCTAGTCCTCCGAGTGTTCAAGGATAATAATATTATACATTTATAAGAAATTTTAAGGATAATAAATCTGATAGTTGCATAATTATTTACATGCAGTACTAAAAGCCAAAAAACCCCACATATTCTGCTTGCATGAATGTTGATTTCCGGACACGTTCATGATGGATTTTTCTAACCTTGGTATCATTTCTAGGTAGTTCGCTGTTTGGGAACCGCTCGATTATCATTTTGACGGGTATATTTTGACATAGATAAAACGCAAAATACAGGCAGTTAGCTCCACAAACCAAGGATTGATCACTTTGGATCGGTTTCTGTAGTACAAGTTGTCTTTTTGCATGAGTATTATTATACGATGCTATATTTCCTCCATAAATTTTTCGATTACCCCAAATTAATCAAAAAAGTTGTGTTTGTTATCGTTTTGAATATTATGATCCAATGACCCATTTTATTAGGATGGCTTTCGCTGTTAACAATCATGTAGCCGTTCATTGGATGCATGGTTACTCTGTTTCCAGCAAAACACCATACATAGGCACGTTTCATAATTGGATCGTTCGTGAATATATTTTCAATTTGATTATTACCCATGTAGATAGTTGGGGAATACCCTCCTTGCCGGATTCATTTGGATGACACCGAGTGTATAACCTACCAGGAACAAGATCTTATTCGTAGTCTGTGGAGTTCGGCAATTCACTGCTATAAGGCTATTTGTTCTTTTTTCAAGGTTAATGACATCTTCAGATTCGATTGGCCATGTATCTATATCAAAAATAGTTCTTCCTGCATGGCAATTTTGTCTTGTGATGAGATGAGAGCTGTTACGTGACCTAGAGCCGAAAGTGTTTGATGGTATGCTTGGGCGCACTTTCTGGGAAACGATGATCTAATGTTGGTAACGCTGTTTCCGGTTACATCCACGATAACGTTTGGGATGTCGTTATGCTGGAAGTAATTTGGATTGCGAACATATGCCCCGTTATGTGCCGCTTGATCAATGAGAAATAGGGCTCATTTATGTGGAACAACCCCGTTAAAGAGGGAATCAATGGAGATGGAGCTTTATCGGGTAGGAAACACGATTGTTATGACAATAGATCGATCGAACATATATTCAATCATATCATTGTCTTTTGTGTGCGCTTTATTTTGAGCAAGCAAAGCTGTAGAGCATGGTATAACCCTACTAAATAGATGTACTCTTCATTGTCATGCGTTAGAAGAACGCTATTGGTTATGCCAGCTTCAATCGTATATTTACTCTGACATTATCCAATAGATAACTATTGCTACCGGCTCCATCAAAGTTTAGTGGTCATATCATATGTATACCATGACGTACACTTTCTTGAATCCGAACCTCAATTTCGTTTTGATTTGCAAAATTAGCTGCGATGATGGTATCTGGAATGGGTTTTGAAGTGATTTGTTCATCATATTAAAACCTCCATTAATTAGATCGGAGCTTTTCATGGATTCATAGGCGTGAGATTATTTATTAGTTCTGTATAACTGTTTCCTTTACGCTGATCACCATCTAGGAGTAGACAGTGACTTTGGAACATGTGATGAAAAAATCCGCCAACGAGTGTAACATGTGCATCGGCAGCCAACGCGCTTCCGTCTGCATTTCTAACAAGGATTTTCACTTCTGCAGTTAACGAGCTCATATCAAGCATTTCATTATCGGACCCGGGAATATGAAATACGATAAGGGAACCGACCTTTCTACCATCATACAGGCTGCTGTTTGTAAATAGATTAATCTTTTTACAATTTCGGCTCGGTACTCGATTCAATTAAATATTTCTTGTTGACGGAAGGAAACATATCAATCACACCCATTTCATTGTTTTCCGTAAGGCTTCTAGCCATGTCATGTTGAGAAATGATCCGCCAAGCATATTGTCAGTATAGAACCTCACACAAAGCTAACGTTAATGGTGCATGGACAGTGGTATTTATTAGTAAATAAATAATGAATGACATGACTCCATCTTTCTTCCACGGTTATTCGTTGATTTACGTTTTTTCGCTACTTTCCTACAACCTTGCCTTCATCCATGGCTCTCATTACAACATTCTTCAGTGTAGCAATCCCAAGTTCCGCGGTTGATTTTCGCATATCTTTCTGCTCCGAGTAATCGTGTGCTATGTTTCGAGTCACATCGGCATCTGCAGGCAGTACAGTTTTCCGTAGAAAAGGCAATGTACGTCTTACACGACTGGCCATGATTGAGAAAAAAACACTACCGCCCTGGTACTATAACGGACTTGTGAATCAGTCGATATCATGTCAATTTAAACTGCGTATTTTGTCAAGTTACACGAATAAAGTTTCGTATTGTTTATATGGCGGGTATACAAATACCACCCTCATGAGTGCTAGTTACCAATTGACCTTATTTATATCCGGCGGTATATTTATATGGTTCTAGCTTCTTTTAAAAGCAATACGCATAGGCTCGAGCCACCATCAATGACCGGAATGATACCGCCAACACCATCTTGCAGATCGATGGAAATAGAATCAACATGACTACGCTGTATTTTTTTATATATGACATGTGCACGCCTAAGTGAATGATATTTATTAACTAAAATAACACCAAGAATATTGACTTGCTTGTCGCCCATAAAACTGCGTGAAAGGATATCTCAATAAACGTTTATGTAGCATACATTATCGCTCATAAAAGACATTTTTCGATTACGACAACTTCACAGACATTATATTTACACATCGCTCCTTCCAATAAATCAGCCAATCTATCTCCATCAAAGTACCAAATCACCCTAGCTTCGGTATATATGAATTGCGACATGTTTTGTAGAATAAAGGAATTGAACTTCATGCGTTTAAGGCACTACCATATTCAAACAATTTTCCTTCATCTCGAACGATTCGTTTCCTTAACAGACTTTTTCTGTTATGGATTTCTAGCACGGAGATGTGCTCTTCCAATGTATTGCCTGGAATATTTTCGCTAAGAAAAAACAAAGAAGTTTCATGCCCGACTCTTTCATCTATATCAATAAAAAAGTCTACGTAGGATACAATATTGTTTTGTTCATCGTGCTTTTTTTTAATGAACCAGTCATTATAGAATATTTCTACAGTCCTACGCTCCACTCTCCATGTAGCTGTATTCCTGGATAAATATTGTTAGTAAAACTGGAAGATGTGTTGTTTTGGTAGAATTGGCTACTGCCCAAAAGTCCTCCGGTGCATGCATCCTGCACTGGGTTCTACGTTATACTGAAAACAAACCGCTAGACGACATCAATATATACTCTAACTAGTTCGTTAATGAAACACATATGTTCAAGTTTAATATTTATATACATACGTTATTATTTACCACATATACGGAACATATACAGAAAAAAATCATATGATGTGAATGTACTTTCGTCATTCACGTGGGTGTACTCGTCCTAGACGGCCTCACCTGGCTTACGTCTCTTCCAAGTTAAATCCATGTTTACATTAGTATCATCATCCACGACACATCGCTTCCTCTTTTTAGTGACTGTAGGTTCAACTTCAATGGATTTTTTGGGAATGTCTGGATGCCCATAGGCACGAGTTGGGCACACGTCAATATATTTGTTTGAAGCTGGCATGTTTGTGCGCGAATTTTGTGTTTGATCTCAAAGTGTGTATACGTTTTCTGGTTGTGGATTTCTCTGTATTGTTCATGTCTGATTTTGGCTTGGGATTGGTAATTGATAACCTTAGCAGTTGATTTTGTGACGTCGGAATCGAGCAACAAACTGTAACACTTTGGTTGCAAGTAAATGGATTTGCTCGGGTGGTCGTTGGCTCTTTAACTTATCAGTAGTCCCAGCTGTCCTTTCTTTGAATCATCGTACAAAAGTCATTTTTTGGTGTAATTGGAGAAGTCCTTGTACTCAGCCAGGGGGGGTTTAAGCATTTCTGTCTTAATGTCAGCCCCACCTTTGAACAGGAGCAGCAAACAGTCTGTGTTCGAGTAGATGAGCAAGACGTTGTCACCGTATTTGGGTTTCAGTGTGTCATAAAATACGCTGTAGACATTTGCTTTAGCTTCCTCAAGCAAGTAGAATTCAACGTGGAGTGGGTTGACCATTCGGATATTTTTTTGCTTGAGGAGCATGATGGTTTCGGGACCGACGGCGTAGCAGTTTTTCAGGAGGGGATTGACAGCCTGTTTTTGGAACTCGTTGACTGTGCACACGAGCTTTGCCTCTGGACTTTTGTTGAGCAGATTGAACTAAAGCTTCCCGGATTTACTATTTGATATAAGATTATACAGGGACTTTTCGAAGAAGTTTGTAGGCTCCTGACGTTTTTGGATACTTTTCAAATGAAAGATTTGAAGACAGGTTCATGTTTGATTCGAAAGATTCGATGTACCCTGCTGACTTCCGATCCTTGTCTGAGGATTACTTGCATTAATTCCAGGGCAACGAGGTACTGAGATTGGGGCAAATGACTAGCAGCCAGCTTAGGATCTTCTCCTTTCCTGTAATTGAGATGTTCCAAGCCTGTCAAGTGATTTTTTGTGAAGGGGGAAACATCGTCCAAGCTGACTTTTTTGTGATGTAGTAGTAGTGGCAGCTCGTCTGTGTTTCGGGCAACTTTGTCACTGACTTCAGCATCGATACAGACAATGTAAGTGTAATCACCGGAACAGTCCGCGTTTACCAAGTCGAATGCTTGAATTACTCCGGGTGTGAGCTCGTGGATTTCACCAATGATAAGGGGCCCACTCAAGCATCCGTCATATAGACACAGGTAATTTAGGGTCAAAGTATTTGCATCGGAGATTGTTTATCTTGGTAAGACCTTTCGTAAACTTTACAAATCCGTCTCATGTATTTTTTGACAATCGAGTGGAGTAGGTCGATATCTTTGACCAGGTCCAGATTCATTCTGACTACGTAGAGTGCAGCTTGCATTGTAAAGCCCGGAGCGCTCACAAAATGGATGGGATCCAGGGTGTAGTCGCGTGTCATGGTCTCTTTAAGCTTTGAAAGACTTCTGCCAGTAGCAGCGTGTCTATTAACATGTAGATGATCATGTAGTCACGAAGGGTCTTGCAGTTGGCTGCCTGCCAAATTTCTATCACTTCAGCCTTGTCAGAGACCAATATTCCTTTACCTCAAAGTTGACTGTATAAGTCGTGTTGCGATGGGATGTCAGTTTGGTCCAGAACAGAATCCGATGTGATGACTTCGTAGCAGAAATGAAATTTTCAAGGAGCGAGGTGTAAAACCGTGTCACTGTAGCCGAACCTTGTGAGATGGGATTTGAGGAGCGGCGTGTCATGACCACAATCATTACGTTTTTGGGCAAAACTGTCTAAATTTGAGTTGAGAAAGGAGTAGGAGTCGATGAACTTGACACCGTACTTGCTCGTGGCATCGTTCAAGGAGACAGAGATGCTGAACATTTTGTCTGACTGTTTCGACAACACACGGACATTCGAGAAGTTAGTGCCGTCCAATCTTCTCAATGTAAATCTCATGTCAAAGGCTGATGTATTGTGAGCTATACAAGGCGTGAACCTGAGTTTCTTTTTTATTCTAAAGGTGCAATTAAAGCACAGAGCCCCAATATAGTTGCCAGATATCACTTCTTTGTTGGGTCCGAAGACACCCTCGATGTAATGATTATGGTTGCGAACTCGTATTTTTTCCTTTTTCTTCAGAAGTGTCCCCGCAGCACTCACATGTTTTGCTTCCGCAATATTTTCTATTGTCTTGTTTTGTGTGGACGGGTTCGGGGTACAAGGTCAAGGTATCTTCATATTCATTGTAAACCAGCAACAGATTCTTGACAAGATGTGTCTCCATCTACTCAAGCAGGACTGAAGTCGAATCGATTACTTTATGCCTTACAGTTGTCCCGTCTTTATCCACTAGAGTATAACGGTACATGCAAAACTGGTGTATGTTAACTACATTTTTTCCCCCGTTTCAGGGTCCAGCACAGATTCACAGTCATAATAGGCAACAACGCACGGTTTCATTGCTGCATGTATGACTGAGAATTGGTACATCTCGCCTTCTTCAGGCATATTTATATTTTCCAAGCCTGTACTGGACGAACACAGTTTTACGTGTCCAGCTATCTTGCTTTCATCCATGCCCTGCATGCAGAATGGACAAAAAAGGTTGTCTCACAGGGTCGTATTTCTAAATGTTATCATAGATGTAGTGAAACACGGTATGAACGCGATATGATTGGCATCTTAGATTTGCATAAGATGGATCGTGCGCTCCTCGCTGGCTCCTAAACTGCCCCTGTATATGCTGACAAGACCATAACCCTCCTTCTCTTTTGTGAGCTGATACAGTCTGATGTTCAGGTTACAGTTCCTTTCTATGACTGGAATGTCCTGTAAGGCCACAGGTTTGTTCCAGGCAAGTTTTGTAAGTTGGAAGTATGTGTCTTTGTACGGGAGATAAGAACGCTCCGACTGTTGTTTAAAATTTGAGATGTGTGTATTTTCAGGCCAGGGGAAGTGGGCGATGAGGCTATTGAGCACACAATTATGTTTTTTTGTCTTGACGTTGGCAATGTGGTGCCGGCCTGGACATTTTTTGGGTCAAGGAACATAGCCGCCTAGACGTTTTGTTCCATTAACATCCCACTTGTAGAATTTAAGCTCTACACTGGTTACTGTATTATTGCTCCGGTCATTACTTTCTAGCTCTTGTTTTTTTATAATTTATTCTGTAAATCTACCCCGAGATCCTCAATCAGCTCGGATAGCAAAATGTTTTATGTTAGCTGGATAGCTTTTGTGTTGAGCACCCAATTCTTGTCATCTTCTACAAATGCATCCTCAACTCGTTTGCTCGTATTATCATTTACAATGCATTGGAGTCTTAGAAATGTGCCTATTTAGATTCAAAGTCTTTCATTAATTCCTATCGTACTAATGTATTTGATGTGGATATGTTGACATGTTCAGTGGATGATATGAATTTTGAAGTGACAAAAAGTTTTCCAAAAGTCTTTTAGAGGCAGGTGGATATAATATAGGCTCCCGTATCGGATCAGTAGCCTGAACACCGAAGACGCAGCAGAAAGCTGAACTCCGGATTGTTTCGAAGACGGAGCCAAACCATCAGTAGGCTGAACTCCGGGTAGTTCTGAAGACGGAGCAGTAGGCTGAACACTGGATTGTTCCGAAGCCGGATCAGCAGCAGCAGCACCGGGTTGCGGGCTTGCACTAGGGCTTGCGGATATTGTGATGTTTATGCTAGGTTGCGGACAGGTTAGCGCATCGTTTCGGTGTGGTTCGTGGCTACGAACAACCCCTGCATCCTCCAATAATGGCGTATCCGTCATTACCATATCGTTTTGATTCATCCTACAGGCAAAAACAAATTATGTTGTTAACACAATAAAAAAAAACTAAAAAAGTTACAGAAAGATTTAACTAGAATAAATAAAAAAATAGACATGTTAGAACTGGCAGTACTTACATCTCGAGTGAAAATACTACTGGCACCAACAAGCTCATGAACACAAATAATGTCTGAGCTGCGCTATTCGCCGTTCCATACAACAGTTGCCATACACCGCCAGATGTACGACAACAAAACCATATCAAAACGAAATCAAAACATAATCAAAACGAAACCGATGTACGTGTTGTAACCTTATTGCCTGCCTGCAGTAGGAAATTTTGCAGTGACCTATAACTGGATTCTCCAGAGGTTTGCATTCATTGAAACTGGTCAAATGTGTGTCCATGAAACTAACAGCATTTAACCCCACTAAAGGCATGTTCGAGCGTCACGTTAGCCAGGCACGTAGTGCAATGTTGCACTACACATTGCTTTCAAGGTCATAACTTCGTTGATTTTATAAGTGCCGGCATTATTTCTTGGTTAAAATGCACACAAGCTATATGACATCATGTTCAACAAGAATTAAAAACTTAAGGGCACGAACAAATAAAAATTCGAAGCACTATAAGAAACAATTTACTGTTAAAATGCTCGCGTTGCCTCTGGCAGCCACGTCAGGAGAGAGCGGGTAGTGCTGCTCTCTCCCTGTGCCGCGAGAGGAACCTGACAAGAGAAAACTGTTGTCTAAGTGACCGTTCTCGGGTAACTGGAACTGTCTGAATGGTCATTCATTGCTAATTGAAACATTTTGCTTAATATCCTAGCGCTGTCCATCATGTTGTTCAATGTAACAAAATTGATTTCACTGATCATAAAGTTTAGCTGCAAATAATCTATTTGTGGAAATTTCGGTCAAATCCATGATTATTGATAGTTGTAACAATGCCGGTGACATTATCAATACCAAAGTTATTGTTCAATTCTCAATTGGATTTTTTTTCGTGTTATATAAAAAAAAATCATGGTTTGCATTATTCCACGAATGGGAGCTGCTGCGAAAATTTTATTTAAGTCTCATCGAGAGATAAAAAAAATCCGGAGGAATTAGAGCAGAACTGCAATTGTCGTTGAATAATTCGAATAATTATCCAATTGCAGCAAACCTGTCATACTCACATCGCTCAGTTCTAGTAGTTGGATCATGTAAGGAAATATGTGAATGGATGAATTAAAATCGCTTAGATGATATGCAAGCGCTAAAGGAAGGAGGGCCCATTTCATCAGGGAATAGCAACTGAAGGCTTTGACGATTCAACCCTTGTAGACCAGAAGGTGCAACAGACCAATGAATGCTCTCATCTCAGTCAATTCCACTATTTTCGCATGCGGAAACAACGGATTCCCAGGTTGCAGCTGGATGATAGCAATGGTGGCAGCAATCTTCATATTTGTTCGTTGAATAATTTTGTCCAACATCTCATCAAAGGAAAAGAAATTCAACGTTCCATAGGGCGTCACAGCATCACGGGCCCCCACCTTCACCTGTGGCTTGGTCGTGATGATATTCGCAGCCACTTTTTTCTTATCTGTTAGTCGAATTGTTTTTGTTTTTCCTTGCTAATTCTTTGTCTATTGTTTTTCCTGCCTCATTCTTGGACTTTTTATTCATCACAACAGTATGGTTTACTTGGGTAGCTGGATCTTCAACCGCATTCTAGTTTAGCTCAGCAAGCGATGAATCAATGCTATGAACTTATCCGGTTTAGTGTCAGAACTTGGTGCCGACTGCCCGGATTCACTACATCTTCTCTAGGTTCATCACTGATACGCGATGTTATTGCATTGTTATTAGCCTTTAGGTTTTCGTCATTCTATCTGAACATCGCATCATTGTTATCTTCTGGAAACAGATCATCATTGTCAAGCACTTGGAATAGAATCTTCTCAATTTGATCATCGATTTCTAGCTATAACGGCTACAGCACGTGAAATACAGAAGAGAGCGGAGTCAGTGCAGCACCCTGCAACCAAGAGAGTGCAGGCAGAGCTACACCATACATGACTCCTGCTGCACGGTGACTGCCTGTCGAATCTTTGTGTCACCCAAAGCACTGCCTGCTCTCGTTGCGTGGCTACGCTGGGCTAAGAGAGAAGCCTCGTGCAACAGCATCTGTATGACATTTTACTATTTTCTTCATTTATTCCACTTGTTATCAATGAATGTTTTTTTTCTCTCAGAGAGTAGAAAATCGTCTCCTCGAAGCATAGCTCGATAATTAAGTTTGTGCAACGACAATAAATAGTTTATTTTTTTGATTTAAAAATTTGTAGTGAGGATTTTCACTATATGCCTTTGGTAGGGTTGAAGTGACTGTTTTAATATGGCAGGACTAGTCGAGTGTTGAGCTGCAGTGCAACTCGGAAGAAATATCACTTGTGATCTTATACAAGAAATCAAAAATGCACAACTCGTGAATTGTACTAAGTTCTGACTTTATAGTTAGCTTCCTCAGTCGAGAGGAAATCATGCTGGAGCGCGGTACATCTCAGTCACTTGAGCGAATCTCGGAAGACAAGCCTCTAAAGTTGGATATATCAGACAGATCAACACCTTTTCAACCAATGATGCAGATGTTCCTCAAAGAAGATGTTAATACTATTATTAGAAAGGTAAAACATTATTTTGTATACATTAACCTTTGTAATGAATCATGTCCGACTTTGAAAAAGTAAGTTCCTGTAGTCTGTTGAGGGTAGTGCCACGCATGTCTGCATCGAAGGCCTCTGCCACGGTTATCGAGGTTGCCATGATTGAGGCTGCTGCCGTTGCTGGCAGAGATGTACTGGCAGCGGATAACGCTTTTAGTTTGGGTTACCGTACCTAGGATCGCCGTGATAGATGTGCGACGACCGGCTAGCGGATAGCGTGATACAGGTGTTTTGCTGGAGGTTACTGCGTCGGTCTGCAAGTGAAAATTTATGTATATAGTAAAAAAATAACACTGTTTTTACTCTAGCATGGAATAGGTTGATTAAAGAGTCCAAAAATATTCAGACATTTCGTTAAACATACCTTATTGTCCCTGAAGTTCCGGGTTAATCTGGCCTACCCCAGATCGAGTTGTTACCACGAGCTGTTGGATAAAAAATAGTAATGAATAGATTGCTGAAAGCAACATACGGAAGCCACATTGGTTGATGTCAAAGATGTTGGCATGACCGATCTAACTTTAGAGATGTAAAACGGAAAAATAGTCATTCGGATATTTACTTGGTGACGCCAAACGGTTCCTTGACTTCAGCATATCCTTGATTGAATACATCTGCAAAGGAGCGAAATAGTTAGTTGTGTTTCACCTGTTGGTTGGGATGGAGGCTGTTAACTATGTGGACGTGAATGTCTTCAACAAATCCACTCGATTGTTTGTGGGAAGAGCGTCCTAATTGGGAAATTAATCACTAAAAACATTGATAGCCTCGATGAGGTGGTCATTTCAGGGTCAGAGCCCTTCCCTGTAAGGAAACACGCAAACATAAAAATTCATACAGGACAAGTCGTGTTCGATACATTATCCAAAAAATCGAAATGGAAACTTCTTGTAGAGTATGACGATTTCATGTTAGAAACAGAGTCTCTACGTAATATTGCAATATTTTTTTTGTCGGCGACGCCACGTAAATATCAGTGCGATAAATTTAAACCAATTACTCTTTCAATCAAATCCATTCCACCGTACTATATCTTTGAATACCAAACACTTTCTTATCCTAAGTATTTGCGATCTTAATCAATAAAGTTAATTTGTCAAAACATTCCTTGCAAAATACGAGGTTGAATCGTTTATCTTCGTATATAAGTTAAATAGCCATGCTGATAAATACTTGGTGTAGCCAAACGGGTCCGCGACTTCAGCATATCCTTGATTGAATACATCTGCAAAGGAGATAAATAGTTAGGTGTGTATCACCTGTTGGTTGGGATGGAGACTGTTAAGTATTTGGACGTGAATGTCTTCAACAAACCCACTCGATTGTTTGTGAGCAGGTTCTCATGTAGTGGTAAGAGCATTCTAATTGGAAAATTAATCACTATATACATTGATAGCCTCGAAGAGGTGATCATTTCAGGGTCAGAGCAATTCCCTGTAAAGAAACACGAAAAAATAAAAATTCATACAGGACAAGTCGCATTGGATACATTATTCAAAAATCAAACTGGAAATTCCTTGTAGTGAATAAAGATTTCATGTTAGAAACCGAGTCTCTCCGTAATAGTGCAAATGTTTTTTGTCGGCGATGCCACTCAAATATCAGTGCTATATATTTAAACCAATCACTCTATCAATCAAATTCATTATACCGTACAATTTCTTTGAATACCATACACTTTCTTATCCCACGTGTGCACGATATAAATCAATGAAGTTACTTTGGAAAAAAATTCCTTGCAAAAGACTAGATTGAGTCGTTTATCTCCGTATATAAGTTGCATGTGGAACAGAAACAATATGGGCACATCTTGGTCGATTTCACTCACCCACGGAATTCGAAACTCTTGATTAGAGCTCAAATTTCAGGACATGAATTTGAACAAGTGTTGCCTCTATACAATTTAATTTATACCAGATTTGAGATTAGTATTGAATTAGAATGGGGAGTGTCAAATACAATCCAGAGGCTGTTGAATCATACTCTAGCGCGAAGATGAAATATATAAATATCTTGCAAACACTGTCCATCCTTGGATACGATCTATTGCTCATCGCTTGAGGCTACAGAACGTGTTACCATGGAGCACTTCTTCATCCAGAAGCGACCGAAATCCAAAAACGCCACCGTTCTTTGATTTAATGTTATTTAGTATATTTCTGTTTAAATCGAGATTGAAGTCGTCCATGTATGATTCATATGTGAATCGTCATTTTTTGTTCGACTTAGGATGGAATCGACATTCATCTTTCATCTGTTTATCATTATCCTTCGAAAAAAGTACATCAAATTGTCAGTGAATAATTGAGAAATTTAACCTGGCATTTCTTCCTATCGGTTATATGCTGACTAAAAACTTAGGCTACGGATGTAATATACGTGGCATATTCTCATATTCTAGGTAGGTATCGCATTCCAACTTTTGCTTCTAATTGTGAAACAGAATGTTTCCTGATTAGAATTATTAATGTATGAATACTGCATTATTCAGTGTAATCAATTGCTCAATTTATTTTCCAGTCATTCGGTGTATTGCGATTATTTGTTTACGTTCAGTAAAGTTGACAACCGTATTCGCTTCACACGGGAAAATAGATTCGTCGTTTTGACTAGTTTAAGCTAGTCACCAGGTTGTCCCAAAACCGACTAGGCTAAATGAGTCAATTTGACTAGTGTTCTGTCAAAGCCAGTCAAAATGACTAGTCTGCATACGGCAGCTGCAGCTGTTGTCGTTGCTGTTGTGGTGGCTACAGAAGCTGCCCCGGCTGCCCTTGCTCCCGCAGCGGCCGCTTCTACCGCTGCCGCTGGTACCGCTGATGCCGCTGCCTCTGCTGTTGCCGCTGCTGCCGCTTCTGTCGCTACTGCTGCTGCTGCCGTTGCTGCCACTGAGGCTGCCGCTGATGCTGCCACCGATGCTGCCGCCGCTGCCGTTGCTGTCGCTGCTGCCGCTGCTGCCGTTGCTGTCACTACTGCCGCTGCTGCCGCTGCTCCTGCTGCTGCCGCTGCTGCCACTGCTGCCGCTGCTGCCGTGCTGCTGCTGCTGCCGCTGCTGCCGCTGCT
>SDVV010004600.1:0-20029 GCA_016164225.1 Gammarus roeselii
TCGATAAAATTCTAGTCCATGTAGCAAAGGAACTGTATCTTGACTTTGCAGCGTAGGATCCAATTCTAGGCCCGGTAACATAGGAGTCGTTTCTTGATCTTGCAGAATAGGAGCTGTTTCTAGACCTCGCAGCTTGAAACTCGTACCGGACGTTGGTAGCATAGGATCCACTTTGGATCCTATGCAATTCCCGCCAAGCGGGAATTGAACTCGCTTTTTGGCGAAGCTGTATAGACCCATTTCGGAGTTCACAGCAATGAAAAACTTCAGAACCGATATCATAGAGCCGCTTTGAGCCCCATAGCATAAGGCCCGTTTTTGGTTCCTTAGGTTATTAGCAGCTTTTGTATTTCGTTTTATACGGGCCATATTTCATCATATGTCACGCTTCTTGGTCTTGTAGCATCAGAACCATTTTATAACCTATGACACGTTCTTGGTTGGGACACGCAGCATAGGACCAATAATGAGCTGCTCGGGTACCGACTCTCTCTCCACGTTATCTCGTTGATGTCAGTGATGAATTCAATCACTGAATCTTTATTCATTGAAGTAGTTCAATGTTCAATGGTAAACAAACGAACCCGATCCATTCCCTCTGAGTCTATACATATTTCTCTCTGTAAGGAATACTCCCAATTGGAGATCATTCTAAAACCAGTAAGTCAGGAATCTTTTGCGAACTCTCATAAACTATTTTTTTTCTGAAGCTACGTATAATTCAACGGCATAGTGAATGCATGATGTAACGTTTCTTGTTCATCAAGTTTTCTAAATAACTAGAACGAACGCTGATATATCAGATGTGTTAAATATGAATATAAATAATACATCCCTTCAGTTACAGTCTACCAAAGAAATGCACTTATAAAATATATATCAGCTTTAACTGCATTTCTTTCTCTGTTCTAAAACGTGTGTTTCATTACATTGATTTGTTAAAATGTCCCATGTCAAAAGTCGCTTCTGAATATATGACTAAATACGATTAGAAAAATGACAGACTGATATCTCTTTGATGTTGATCTTTGTCATATCAATTACGTTTGACTATTATCAAAAATGTCAGAATACACAAAGGATATGTACCAAGTCTTTGTCATCGTGAGCTGTTCTGAAGACGACATTTACATATTAGATATACTTCTTACTGGCTGTTATATAAGGTTAGTGAGTAAATGTAACGTTACATCCCACAAATCGATGGACATTGTTGCAGGATATTCTCTATTCTCCGTTGTCGGATGCAAACGTAACATTTGACAAGTGATTTCAAAGAGAATAAGTATAACAATCAAGGTATAGTCATTCGCGTAATCAAATAAATTTCAGTAAACACTGACATTTAAGAAGATCCTGCAAATATGAAATGTCCACTTTGTATCTTGAAGCTTAGAATCGTGCTATTTTTCCACAACTTACTGTTCATTCACTTAAATTTTCAAAAAAATCTCCTACATCTTCTGATACTTCGCAGTACATGTCTGGTACAAAATTTTTGCTTAGAATCAGCTATTGTTTCCCCAAAATACAATCAGAAAGGACCTCTTACGATTTAGTTGTTTTGCTTAGCAGTGAACTCAATCCCGAGAATGTAGTTACTTCACGTCTCTAACGCCATCCGACTCGCATTTGTATTATTTCCGCTTTTTAATCTTCAATATCTCACTCCATTCAACTGTGATTTATACAGCGTGTAGAAGAAGCAATTCATCACTTGTTTGGTCTCACTAGTTTGATATCACTAGTTTTGTGCCTTTAAATGTGTTGCCTGTTCAGGCGCAAACTACTCATTGTGTATAAACAGCCAGAACAAATTTCCAGTTGAAAAAATTATATATTCCAGGTCCGAGTTTAATTAGAATTTCATTCCCAGGTGGACTCACTTAATCGCCTCAAAGCACGAATCACCCTGAAAAAATAATGTAATTTCTTCTTGAATCTTCGTCAACCCATCCCGCGTCTAATTATTGTTATTACATTCACATCTGCTGCTTACCAGTAATAACATCGATAGAGCTTGAGCAAACAATTCATTTTCCCACTGGTACTCTCTTTAAAAAGTCCAGTAGGGTTCATGTTAGCTAGAATGTGGCATTTGCCACCAATCGTACGCCTCCGAACAATGTTTTGCGACAGCTCTTCTAGGACTGATTGAAATTTGCGCAAGAGGGCCTCTACTGGGGCATGCATGACAGCGCGCTTTGAACTTTGTCGACAGGCCGAGGAAATCCAAAATTAATAGCACAATCCAGACAAGCCTTCAATAGCTCATCCATTACAGAGACAAACAAAACGTTTACTCGGTTGCTGGCAATTTGAAAAAAATGAAAAACGTGCACAACAATTTCACCAATTCAAAGATATCATACGCAGCGAGTGAGTAGCGGGCAAATGAACTGCTGAGGCCAGCCTTAACCAAGTGGAAGAACTCCGTGTGCATCAAGACGACTCGGGATTGGTCATAAAGCTTATATCTCTAGACAGAGACCAAAATACTACAAGGCTGCCCTAAATCAAGTTAAAGATCTTCAATTGCATATAGACTCTGAATTGGAAAATGAAGCTTATAGCTCTTGATGCAAAGACCAACGACCGCAATATTTCGATAGAAAACTCAGTCATAGAGAGCGAGGCCCTGTGAGCTGGAGTAAGCTGGAGGCAGCCACGCAGTAAAAATGCACCACACGTTGGGCCACTATCTCACCACATAGAACCAAACACGTTTAACAGATTTTATGTATTGCCCGATGAGATGGACCCCGGAATACAAAGTAAAATAAACATTGCGATTGGTGATTACAATGTCACCTCCTTCAAATCAAAACAGCAAAAGTGGGAGTTCCCCTGAAAATATTCGGTAGAGCATACTTGAAAATGGACAAGATTGAAGAAATAACCGAAAAGGAAAAAATTCATTTCCTAAAAGAATTATACTTCAAGCTGGAACAACTGACATGTTGCAGACATTAACGCATGAGCAGGGTATAGAACCATGCTAACACAAATCGAACGATCACATACGAACATCCATGTCCTTGGCATCCTGCCCCATCCGAACCAAAGTAAAAACAAATGACTAAGCAAGATGAAACATCATGAGAATCGCCGATAAACTGTCTGCAAAGCTCGGATAATCCCATTCCCCGATCATCGGGCAAAGATGGGTGACCTAAAGTACTAAGGAACATCGGCGCTGGTCTCGTCACTGGAAATAAGCCAAAAAACGTACTCGATGGAATGACTCAACGGCCTCTGCCTGTCCCAGCACCAGATACACAACCAATACAAGAGCCCATCAACTTCACCGCAGACTTTAGCTATAGAGTTCCTAACATCAATCAAATCCGAGATTGAGGAAGTAGTCGCTGCCCCGCGAGTACAATCCGTCATATATAAAAGTTTTTAGCTTCGACACAACGTTACAAAGTAGACGCAGTACAAGTCAAAAAAATTGACCTAATGTGGATACCAGTACTCTCAAATGTCACTATGTAAACGCTAGATGTATCCGAGACAAAATCGAAAGTTATATATCCCCGCGATGAATGAAAATATCGTCATAATAGCGATCACACAGTCGTGTGATTGCTATTATGACACTATTTCACAAAGATAGGCAAGGCCGAGAGGGCGGAGGAGCGTTGTTCCTTGTTAATGAAACACTTCTCGAATATTATAGGTCTTTATTTCAAGCAGCAGGCACGACATAGTATCAACTCAATTAGTCGGTAAACATACAGAGGAGCAAATCACCTTCGTCCATCAGCCTCCAAAAATTAGGGCTGCAGCTGGTTTTGTTCTTTGATTTTGTTATGTTCATTTTGTTCACTTATGCGCTGCCACTGGCCAACGTCTGATTGATTTTGACGACGATAAATTTATGACCCATTTGGCAAAGACCTCTACATGAGGTAGCCGTATCTATTTAGTGCAAGCTACTCTCATGTCACGAACGTTGAAATGGAAGTGTCAAAACAGTTTCCGTTTCTTGAGGAGCTCGAGTTGAAGGCTTCAATAAACTACGAAGAAGTCCTCAATTTTAGATCAGTCAACTTTGGTGACTGCAAAGAGTCCACAGCGACAGCGCCTATAACACTCGGACGTGACGTCAACTAATCGGTAAACAATTTTTCAACCATACCAAAAAATACACAACTTGAGCATATTCATCTAAAAGAACAGGCGCATAGCAGTCAATCAACCTAAGTACTGGCAAGGAGAACTGCAGCAGGTTCAATCGCAAAACAAGCACTGGACAAAACAGAAACACCCACATGACGACAATGCCTAAAATGAATTCACAGTCAACAGAAGAGTTCTAAAAAAGTTTGTATAACGTAAAAAATAAAGAATTATAAACATTAAATGAACGATAGTGTTGAGCTGGAAACCGATAACACTCACATGACGGTCCTACGAAACCAACAATTTTGTGCTATACGAACGTCAAAAATCCGTATATTACTAATCTACACGATATCAAAGCCCTCAACACAGTAAACTTTTTCCCTGACAAAGTTATTACATATACAGATAAATTGGAAGTCACAAATCTCCAGGTCCAGACCAAGTTCATTCCAGAATACTGAGAGAGACTAGGAACAAAATCGCCGAACAGCTATCAAACATTTTCAGCTAATCCCTCACAAATGGTACATGCCCCCTCGATGGATGAACATGGCCAACGTCACTACATTTTTTTGAAGAGTTGACAAAAAGTGTCTCGGCAATTACCGACCAATTAGTCTCGACTCGGTCAGTGGCAAATTGATGAAACTTTCGATAACGGATAAAATTACATAAATCAAGGAATCGAACAAGTTAATAGGTGACCCTTAACATGGCTTTAGACACAATCATTCATGTCTTACGAACCTGCTTTTTTTCTTCCAAAATATGAATGAAATTCACGACACAAAATCTCCAATCGAACCATTTACCTTGACTTGCAAAAGGCCTTCGCTAAAGCCCTCCAAAGCGCTTAGTTAGCAAATTGCAAATGATCGGTAGTCGAGGCGAGCTTAATAACTTGATAAAATGTTGGCTTACGGATAGACGGCAGCGAGTTGCACTCAACGGAGCTTCCCCCCCTTACGTTAATGATACAAGAGGCATGACTTAAGGATCCGTGTTAGGTCAAGTTCTCTTCATGATATTCATAAACGAATTCGATAGGAACGTGCTTTCGAACATTAGAACGTTAGCAGACTATACTCAGAGGAATAGTGCAAACCGAGCTTGGAAGTCAGCAGATCTAATTAGAATTGAACAAAATTGTGGTTTGGTCAGAAAAGTGGAAATGGAAATTTAATGTGGACAAATGTGAAATTATGCACATAGGTCCTCAGCAACCTCAAGCACGATATTCAATGTCCGAAGAGAAACTGATTCCTGTCACCGAAGAGAGAGTGCTAGGTTGTTGTTGTGAGTGGCGAGTACCGCAGAAGAAGGCTATTGCATGCAATTTGCGTAGTTATATTGCGTTTGGCTCACCATTCGTACTTAAACGAACTCAAAGAGTTGACATGTAATGTGACGAGTTAAAAATATTTATGCAGTGTCCGGAAAATGTTATTTTTTGCCCAACAATTCCGAAATTCACAATATTATTGATTTTTTATATTTTTTTCGTATCCAAAGTACTAGACTTTTACATTTATTCAAAAACCATTTGTTTGCAATTTTTTGTAACGTGGTTCAGGACAACAAGCGCAAGTAGATCCTCCCAAAGAGCAGCTCAAGTGAATCTCCAATTGAAAAGGACTTGAACCCTTCTCCTGTATCTGTGAAACATATGACTGTGATCATATATGGCATATTGGAGTGAAAATTGCCTTGGTAACATTCATGTCTTTTAGCTAGAATTGTTTATTTTAAAAAAAAATCCCGACGAAATTTCAACGACGAGCGATTAGCCATGTACAGCTCCTTCGTGGCCAGGCTCTGTCATGATCTGACTCCTCTCGACTTTGGTTCTGGGAGAAATTGATAGTCTGATAGCTCCTGATGATAACTTTGGATGATTTGAAGTGGATGACGGGCGGAACAGCTTCGACAATGGAGGAAGGTCTAGTGGGATGTGCTTATGGTAACATATTCGCTAAAGAGTGTCGTTGTGTTATAAGAAAAATTATGAATACTCTACGGTTGAATTGTAAAAACTAGACAACATTAGTAGTAATTAATCGTGAAAGTCTCTCTTTTGTTTTCGTTTTCCCAACTCTAAAATAGAAAAAAAATGAAACTCTTTTGTTCATAGTGGGTATCGAATACACAGATAATACCTACCAAGTCTTCATCGGCGTGAGCTGTACTGGAAACCAATGTTTTCCATATAATTATGCACTTCTTCATAATTTATGACAAAGAGTAGAGCATGGAGTTTAACCTACATCATACCAATCAATGGGGATCGATGGATGACAGTCACTATATACCATTGCTCAAAATTTCTCGACGAAAAATAACGTGAAATTTAACTATTCATTTTGAAAAGAATGTAGGGAGTACTGACGTCTACTTAGTCGTGTTAACATACTCTTTGAACTCACCTCCAACCAAAAATTAGAGAGTTGTGAATGCCACACTATTGGTTGTTACATTAGAGCCGGATAGAAATCTCCAAATGAGACATTCAAGTATGGCTGATTAATCTGCATTTCAACTGAAGGTTACATTGATTTAAAAAAAAGGTGTACAAAAGAAGAAGTAGCTTCTTTATTATTAAAATCGGAGACAAAGGTGTTATTTTAAATCAAGCAATACGAATACACCAATACCCTGGAGAAGTTTGAAATAAATATTTATACATTAAAAGACCTTCTAAAGGACACAGGTTACATAATAAGTTGAGTTGATGTTATGAAACATGAGTTAAAATATTCATAAAGTAATTTATTGTAGGGTGCTCTATGACTGTACAATGAAAGTAAAATTAATATTGCAGGCTCTATAAGCATGAAGATGGTGCACTAGCACTCAAACACTTTTCAATACCCATGTAGATGGTGACGGTATCATTCTTGGTTGAACTAATTTGGAATGGCCCTAACCGACCCCATTTCCTCAGTTGTAAGGTGTTTCAGTGCAGTATAATGTCAATGCACCATTGTTGTTTTACCCATTTATCTCGACCGTCATTTAATGTGTTTCATTATTGATACTGTTGTCTGTTGAGTGATTCAGGGCGAGCTCATCGGTCCGAACGACCGAGCTCTCTTTCTGGGAATATTAGCGGCATCTGTGAACGTGGTCCCCATCTGTCACTATTTTTCCCTCCAACGATGGGACACGTGTATAAAACATTTTTTCAGGCATAAGATTTTCCGTGCGGCATCTTATGTTTTCCACAGTATCACTTTCGGCGTGGCAGAGTTGTACTTCGCATGCATAAGTTAAAGCTAACCTATTTTTTTACCGATTCGCTTGGCTGTTATATCCACATCAGTGGTTTGCAACTAGTAAATCCACTATACCCGAAATACTCGTTCAAACAATGAATTAACTGTCATTGCTACTTCATTTTGATTCATTAACCTTGCCAACGACGATTACTTTTCCCCACCAGCAATTATCTGGGCGGATTCCCTCTCCTGGGTTTTTCCCTATTTCACAAAAGAGACTAAGCCGTGAGGGTAGAGAAGAATTGTCTCTCGTAAAAAATACTCTACAAATAATAGAAGTCTCTATTCCAAGCCGTAGGCACGACATAGTTACAATTCAAGTAGTCGGTAAACATACAAAGTGTCAATTCACACTAGTTTATCGTCCTCCCAAGAGCATTGGTGCAGATAATGTCGATCTTTACAACACCCTCGTCGATGTGGTCAGAAGACAAAACAGTATAGTACTTGACGACTTCAACATTCCCGACATCGATTGGAAAACAGAAGAATGTACGGCCACTGGCCAACGCCTGATTGATTTTGATGACGACTATCATGTCACGAACGTCGAAGTGGGCGAACTCCTCGGAAATAGCGGCCACAACTGTATCCGTTTTATGATTGAGCTCTAGTTGAAAACGTCAATTAACTGCGAAAAAGTCCCGAACTTTAGATTAGCTAACTTTGATAACTTAAGAGAGGCAATGGCGTCAGCATATATACCCCTCGGAAAAGATGTCAATCAATCGCTAAGCAGTTTTTTTAGTGCACTTTAAATAATTGAAAATGACCATGTCCCTCACAAAAAAAGGCGAACAGCAGCCAATCTGCCTAAGTACTGGAAGGGTGAATTATAGCTCCGTCAGTCGCAAAAGAAAGCAAAGCACTCGAATAAACAGAAGCACCCACACGACGATGCTGTAAAAAATGAATACAAACTCCGCAGACGGATTTTTAAGACGGTCCAGAAACGTAAGAAAAAATATTACGAAAATGAAATTGCGGTCAACGCCAAAAATAATCCGAAACAACTTTTCAGTTATATATCGAGCAAAAAAATCAAGATCTGTAATTGGCCCTCTTGAAAATGATATTGGTGAGCTAGAAACTGACGACACTAAAATGAGTGTCCTGTTTAACCAATTTTTCTGTTCCGTATTTACGTTAGTGAAGGAGGGTATTCCTAATCCTGAGGATATCATAGCGCAAAGACAAATCGAAGCTTTCAGAAAAGTTATTAATTATATAGAAAATATGAAAGTTGCAAAATCTCCAGGTCCAGCCCATGTTCATCCCTGAATACTGAAAAAGACTATGAACGAAATTGACGAACATCTAGCAAACATTTTTACCCAATCTCTCACAAATGGCACCTGCCCCTCTCAACGAAAAAAGGATGACGTCACCACAGTTTTTAAAAAATAGGACAAAAAGTGTCCCGGAAATTACCGTCCAATTAGTCTCACCTCAGTCATAGTTAAATTGATGGAAAGTTTGATCACGGATAAAATTACAGAATTCCTAGAATTAAAACAGTTAATAGGTAACTCTCAGCATGGCATCAGACGCATTCGTTGATGTCTTACTATCCTGCTGCTTTTTTTCAAGAATAAAATTGAATTTCACGACACAAAATCTCCGGTCAAAATCATTTACCTTGATTTTCAAAAGGCTTTTAACAAAGTTCCTCATAAACGCTTGGTAAGTAAGTTGAACAGCATCGGTATTCGAGGTGAACTCAGTAACGGGAAAAAATGCTGGCTCACGGAAAGACAGCAGCGAGTCGTACTTAATGGAGCTTCCTCCAATTGGGGTAAAATTACAAGCGGCGTGTCCCAAGGATCTGTCTTAGGTTCAGTTCTCTTCATAATATTCATAAGCGATCTCGACAGCAACGTACTCTCGAACATTAGTAAGTTTCCAGACGAAACCAAGCTAGGAGGAAAAGTGCAAACCACACTCGAGTGTGAGCAGATCCAATTGGACTTGAACAAAATTGTTGAATAGTCAGAAGAGTGGCAAATGAAATTCAATGTCGACAAGTGTAAAGTTTTGCATATTGGTCACCATAACCCTATACACGAATATTCAATGTTAGGAGAGAGACTGATACCTGTCACCAAAGAAAGAGATCTAGTTGTCATCATCAGTAACAACTTGAAAAGCAGCAAGCAATGTAACAATGCAGCCAAAAAAGCCAATAAATTGTTAGGCATTTTGTCACACACAATCTCATACACGAGGAGAAATAGTATTCGCATGTTATACACTACATTTGTTAGACCGCATCTTGAGTATTCCGTCCAATTTTGGTCTCCATACCTCAGAAAAAACAATATTAAATTAGAGAAGGTCCAACGTAGAGCTACCAAACTAATCCCTTCGCTGCGCAATAAATCGCACCAAGAGAGACTGCGCGAACTCAACCTTTATTCGCTACAGAAACGTAGAGTCAGAAGTGACATGATCAAAGTGTGGAAGATTGTTAAGGGTAACGAAAACGTCGACCGAGCAAGCCTTTTCACTTTAGATGCGAATGGAGTGACCAGGAATAATGGATACAAAATTGTTAACTTGTTGGTAAGCGTTTCACACTCGAAACCACGCGCAATTTCTCCACGTATAGGGTTGTGAAGAATGGAACAGACTTCCCGCAAAAGTTGTGAACAGCGATACAATCGCAACGTTTAAGTCACGGCTCGACAAATTTTACCAAAATCTACGCTAAATAGATCACATCTATAGCACTTTCACCAGTATATTCGTGAAAAATGGAGTCCGGCATTGACACCCATACGGATAAATAAGTGCCCGGCATTGGCGCTGGTGCGGTAAGAAAGGTGCTCGGCATTGTTACCTGCTAGTTGCAAAACGGTGTTCAACAATGACACCGGCCAGCATTGGTTCAACGTAGTATGGAACTGTGACAATCTCAGATCAACAACGTGGGTCGGTGGCTTTCTCTTCTGATGCTGATTTGAGTAGTTTCGAGTATCATCGTTAAATACTATTTCCTTCCACAAACTTCTCCTTTCTTGATCTGTTAAGACAGAAAATATAAAGACACAAGATGCTATCTTTGACGTTCTACTTCAGAACTAATCTTCTTACAATCAAAAGGCAACCCAGTTTGGGCAGCAACCCCTGTTGTTGTCTTCTTACATTTGTAAACACTTGTAAACATCGTAAAATACTGTTCCTCACCTTTGATAACTGTTCCCCATCGCCTTGCCGATAACTGTTGCCTACCATCGATCACATATCTCCACCGCATCCAGAGTACCTGCCTAGGTCAGTGCTGTGGTTGTTTGTTACTTCCAGGTGATGCTGTTTCTGCAGGTATATTTGCCCGCTAGCTTAATTGCTGTCAGTGCCATCCCAAGTCAAAAATTATAGTGGAGTCGTCTGCGATGTGCATCATTGTCTTGTGGTTTAGAAGAAGAACTTTTTTTTCCTTTTAGCTAGCCGAAACCTAGAGCAGTCTTCGCACCGGTATGCCTCAATCTGTCTTTGATAATTCCTCCAATAAAACCATAACAAGATTTCGGTGATGGCTTTGACCAATTTCTTTGGTCCCCATTCATTTTTAAATTAGTTTCCGCTTCTTCAATGCCTCAAGAGCTGCACACTGAGCCAGCTGGTAATGGGATGAACATGTACTGACTGTATTGGGATGTGCAGAGACAGCAGTGGGATGTAGAAGATGGACTTTATCGTGTTGTAGTACATTACTGCGTTGGGGTTTGCAGGGCCTGTATTGGATTACAGTGCATGCATAGTCTTCAGTGTGGAAAAGTAAAGAGACTATTTGTTGTAGAAATCTGACTTTATAAGATGAAGAACTCTGAGATGTAGTTAAGGGAACGTATCGGAATGTAGTACTGGGACTGTATTGGGATGTACAAAAACTGTATTGAAATGCACTACTTTGGGCTGTACAGTGACTGATGCACTACATTAGGCTGTACAGTGACTGATACACTGCATTGGGATGTACAGTGAGTGACACACTGCATTGGGATGTACAGTGACTGATGCACTGCATTGGGGTGTACAGTGACTGATGCACTGCATTGGGATGTACAGTGACTGTTATGGGATATACGGGACTGGATTGGGATGAAGTTCAGTGACTCTATTGCGATGTACCTGGATTGCATTGGGATTTATTGGGAATGTAATTAGTTCATATTGAGGTATGCCTGATTTGTATTTGGACGTTGACAAATGTAAGAAGACAGCAGCCTGCGTTTTGGCACAAGCAAGGTTGACTTTTGATAGTGAGATTAGTTCTGAAGTAAAGCGTCAATGAGAGAATCATGAGTCAGTGTATTTTATGTGTTAAAAGATCATGGAAAGGAAAATTTGGAGAAGGAAGGAAATTTTTTTACTTTATTATTTAGCTCACATCGAATTCCGATGCTATGCAATTTACTAACCACAAGTTGTGGAGGACTTTATCGCAGAGTTTTTGAAAATGAAGATAAATGATATCGATTAGAGATTTCGTAGCGTACATTTCAATTTTAATCTTGAAAAAACATCAGAATCGTAGATCAAGAACGATTATGTCTAAAGTCAAGCTAAGATTCACATTTCAGCCTGTTGGCTTCTAAGGATTATATAATCTTATCCGTTATCAAACTTTCCTTCAATTTGCCATTAACTGAGGTCAGACTAATTGGTTGGTAATTGGAGCAAGGTTGCCTTCTTCTCATTGATTGGAACAGGTGCCATCTGTGAAAGATTGGGTAGAAATGTTTGATAGTTGTTCGGAGATTTCTGTTTTAGTCTCTTCAAATTTCTGAGATGAACTTGGTCTGAAGCCGTAGCTTTTATGACTATCAAATTTTATATACTTATTTACTTCAGCAGGGGAGAAGATTACTGAGCTGAGGGCTTCAATTCGTCTTTCCACAATGATATTCCGGGGATTAGAAATATTTTGAGTCACTATCGTCAATACAGAACAAAAATGGTTTTCATGCTGGACTCTCATTTTAGTGTCGTCCACTCACTGTCGTTCCTAAGAGGACCTATTACAGATCTCATATGTTTTATGCTGAAGTTTTCTTGAAAAATTGTTACAGGTTAGTTTTAGCTCTAACCGTAATTTGATATTCGTAATCTTCCTTTTAACGCTTCATTTCCTCATATGAGCGTTTTTTTTGCCGGGTCGTCATGTGGGTGTTTGCCTTGCAGAATGCTTTGTATTTGTTTGCGTCCGAAGGTGCTGAAGTGCTCCAACCACCAGGACTCAGTCTGATTGACTGATCGCATTTTTCACGGGATGTAGTAAAATCATATAATAATATTTTTTTGTTACTATTGGTTGACGTCACGTTCTAGGATTATATTCGATGATGCCATTGACTCACTTAACCAACTTGAGCTTTATCTTATAATGGATACAGTGGTTGTGTGCAAAATAGAGTATCGTTGGCTGCCTCATTTAAGTGTCTTTCCATTTAGACCATTTGTGCGCTTACCGTCATCAAGATCATCAAGGCGCTTGGAGTAGCAGTACATTCGTCGGCTTTCCAATCAATGTCAGGGATATTGGATTTCAAGCACAATACTGTTTTGTGTTGTGACGGCATCGTCGAGGATAACGTAATGATTTATACTATTTGCGGCCGTGCTCTTTGGGAGAAGACATACGAGGGTGATTTATGACTTTTTATGTTTGCCGAGTAAATGAATTGATACTACGTCGTGTCCGACGCACAAAAAAGTAACTTCCTACATTTATACAGTCTTTTACTATGAACAATACTCTTCCACCTTCTCGTTCCTGTCCAGTTTTGCTAAATGGCGAAAAGCCAGGTGAAGTGAATTCGCCAGATTTTTGGCAGAACTTGATTTCATCCTTGATTCAGTAATTTCAATTATGTCGATCCAATGTAGTAAAAATACTCTACTGATATGCTCATGCACCGTGAATGGGTGAAATATAGATACTGTTTAGGGATGTACAAGTATTGAATTGGAATGTAGTGTATTCACTATTGAGATCTTGTACAACGAGTGTATTTGGATCAACAAATACTATACCAGGATGTAGTACAGAAACTGTGTTGCTATGTACAGGGCTGGTTCTGGATATGGTGCAAGGTTTGTACTGGGATATTCACTGCTGTTGCAGAATAAAACACGGTTTGTATGCAGATGAACTGGGACTGCCTTGGGATATAGCAAAGGTGCTGTATTGGGTATCACTCAGGATTTTTATACCAAGCACTCTCTGCAACTCCTACATCCGCCTACACTTCTCTAAATATTACGATTGCGGAATCAGAATTTCCCATACACGAAGTAGTTGGGTTTCATTTTCTAGCAGCTTATATTTATCACGAGAATGTTAATTACTCTACAGAGAAAACAAATCTTAATCAGGCAAACATAATGTTCAGCCCTTTGGAAGGTCGAACTGGCCATGCTTAGACTCACGTTTATATATCAAACTAAATGAGATGCTCGCTAACTAATCTAACTCATTGAAACTGTGTTTGAAGAGACGCTTATTGCTAAAAATAATGTAAGTAGGAGGTGATCAGCTAACAAACTGGTCGATTGGTGGGTCATTAACGTTGGGATATTTTATCATACAGGTTTTTCTCCGAATATTTTACGGTACACTGAATGGAGAAAACTTCTTCATATTCAGTTCGACACGATAGAGATTAGTTGTGCAAGACATTCAGAAAGCGATACGGTTGGAAATGCCAACTTTTGAATTTGTGAGTCATGGTGCCTCTCTGGGACTAGTTTCGCCGCCCGGAGAAGGTGCGGCATAGCTAAATGAGTCGAGTTCACAGCCTACCCTTGTGGCCATATGCCCTTACTGTCATTTTGAAGTTTTGATTTTAAACAATACATTATTTCATCGGAGATACAAGTGGAAGAATTTATTATGAATTGTATTTCAATAACAATTCTACGTGGCTTACAGGCTGTTGCCTATGCTTTAATGGAAGAAACGTGTGTTGAGCGTAGAATGTACAACGCGATCATCGTAAATTCTTGTTATCTCCAAATTTTACTCCACAATCCGAGTTGTGGTTCCCTTGATGAGTAGAATTTAGAGTCCACAAAAATCTTACTTCGTTGATTCAACTACTGGTCTATGGGTCATTAGATTACTCGGATGGACAAATTACAATTTCAAATGAAATACGGGTTGTGTAAGATTCAAAGATTATGCATGTGGGAAGGTATTTCAAGTGGTACACAGCATTGCTCCCATGTAAAGGGAGGTATTCATTGCGGAACTTTGTTGTACGTGTGACAAATATGTATGGTCTCCAACAAGTCCTCGAAATCCATGACTTTAAAGAAATCCAATGGAACATTTAGCCTACGGAGTGTTACCGGCCGACCTTCCAAATACGGCATGTATTCAAACTATCTCTGAATTGAGAATATTGCGTCTTTGTTTCCTAAAATATCTTGGCACGAGTATGAGTCAATGTTCAGAAGCTCAAGGAAATCAGTTAATGGTTATTCTCCAAAGATGGAGCAAGGAATCTTGTTCCACGTAATTTTTCAGCTCGCTTGGAACTATGTTGAGGGCATTTGTGTCTCAACAGGGCGGTTGAATCTACTCGCAATAAAAATTCAGACGATGTTGCGCTGTCCCTTGCGACGAAAACCAACTTGTTAGCGATTTTGTTTGAAGCACTGTACTCTCGTTATGACGTGGAACCAATTGATATTCTTCGTAGAACCCATTGTTTACTTACGTTCCTTCAGAGGCATCAGGTTAAAATATCTAGAGAGTTGGATTAACACTACAAAGAGTCATGTTTATTTCTTTCAATGAATAATCTTCAACGAAGCAACGAGTTTGACGAGTACACCTCTCTTTAGTGGTGATTTATAATGCGGTATTTGAGTTCCAGCCTAGCTGATGTTTCCACTTTGCTGATGTTTCATCCTAGCTGATCTTTCAACCTGGCAGACTTTTAAAAAGACTCATGTTGCAAACAAGCTGATGTTGCAACTACGTTGTGTTTAAATCTAGCAGATGTTTCAACCAAGCTGTTATTCCTAACTAATGTTTTAAACTAGGGGGTTTTCAATCTAGCTGATGTTTGAACAAAGCTGAGATTTCAACCTCGCTCATGTCAACACCAGTAATTGAAGTTTCAACCCAGCAGTTGCTTTAACCTTGCTGATTTCTAAACCTGGCTGATGTTTCAACATAGCTGATGGTTTTACCTTGCAATGTTCAAACTTGAAGTTTTTTTTCAACCTTGACGATGTCTTAACTTTGCTTATACATGAATTTTTATATTAGAGTTTTATTAATTAGTATGGGGATTGAATATTAGGTTATTTATAACTCTAATAGCTTCTTATGCTGTGTAAATATTGTATCCGTATATTTCGGTCTTTTCTATATCAGGCTTCGATTCCATAATTTAGAAATGGTTAGAAAAACGTGAAATAAAGGGTTTTAATGTCAGATTAGGAAGGGGATCACTTAATTTATAAAGAATCCCTTCAGACCTTGATAATTTAGATCATAATATGCTGTCGATAGGAATTTTAGGTAACAGAAATATACCCCAAGAAATTACATACTGTCTATCTCATGTATTCAATTTTTTTACCTTTTTATAAGTGGTAAATTCAATTTACCCCTACATGAGAATAATATGTAACTATTTTAATGGTCAATGCAGAGTTGGAATGAGACATTTCTCTTTTACTCAATTTTCCTGTTGAAAATAGTACTCACTACCTCATCCCTAATCTTAGCAATAATGAAATGTAAATGTTAAGGCTTAGTTGCTAAACTTCAGCTTTCAAATTACTTTAGATATAGTCCCAAAACTATGAATGTTGAGCTTGAATAATTTACTTCTCTTGAAAACTGTAGCCTTTATCTAAGTGTCCGTGCAACCCAGATTTGAAAATATCATCACATATCCAGATCTTCTTGAATAGTATCAAAACAACAGTACAGTGTGAACAGTATGAACAAATGTACTTTAATGCGATCGAGTCTTCAGGTAAAATATTACTTATCCGAAGTGGATTTTTATGCGGTATGTTTCCTTTATCTAATTTTTCTGATGCATTTTCGCTCATTTCTAACTTTAATCATAACTTATTTATAGTTTTTCCTTATGTTTTCGCCACTTCCCATATCTCCTAGGCCTGGACGACTTTTCCTCCTTCTCCTATTTCCACATTCACACACCCAAGTCGTTGTGAGTCAATTTCTTTTCATGATCAACTTCCTATCATTTTCCACTTTCCATCTTATATTTAACGTCACCAATTTGTTATCATTTAGTTCATGGCAGGCATATTTCATTTTGTTCGTAAGTTTTACAATGTTAGTTCATTTGACTCTAAGCTAATCCACCTGATGTAATAAATAATAATATGATCAGCCTTTTATTACCATTTCTTGAGCAACATCCCAAATTATTTGTCAAATTAATTTTTCGAGCCACTTCACGGGATAGACCTTTCAACAGACCGTTTCAAAATCATACAGGGCTGTTCGCCCTCTATTAGTGGCGACCGTAATAACCTTGGTTTGGTGTCTTTTTCTGATTTTTTTACTGAATTGTTCTATATTCACTATTCAAAATACAACCTGTAGTTCGACATTGCAGCATAATGTTACATGGTATGACTGAAGATGGGACGATTTTTTTTTGTTCAGATATTTTTCGTCATGAAAGCTCAAGCCAAAAGTCCAGTCACTTCGGGTGCAAATCGTGACGGAGAGAAGTCTGATTATGGAAGCTCTTGCATGTTCTGGTACGAACTATGGGAAGGCTGTATCTTCATTGCAACGAAGGCAATAGACCCTACACAAAGGATCGTGACATGCTGCCGGAGCTGATAAACAAACAACGTTCTCTATGGACCAAAGGATAAGCATTGATGTCTCTATAAGCTGGTGGGAGATGAGCAACTTTTCCAGACCTACTAATAAGGCTCCTTGTAGTTTAGACTCAATCGTCACGGCTTATAGAGTCCAAAACTCGTTCCGAATTCATTAGATTAGACTAGATAAAGGAAACAAAACAAGCAGAGGTCGTCATATCGAGATGATTCTTTAAAAATTCAAGTTCACAAACAGGAAAATATAGGTTTTAAGGATAGAGAAGAGAAGGCCAGCGGCTATCATCACCATTATCTACCTGCTATCACCCTACTACTACTCGGGGCTTTTCAGACCAAGAGAAAAACGGGCATGTGTCAGATGACAATTTAATGGACGATGCAAATAGAGATATGAAGAAAAATACTTATGTTTCAGGCTGTCGAGCAGAGACAGACTTTGCCATGCGCTCAGGGACTCATACATTTCCTATTGGCTTGCCTTGAGGCGGCAGGGGTCATAAGGACTTCAACTAGATATTGAGTCTATTAGGAAAGAGCAGATAGACTTTAAATTTTGGATAGGAGGCAAAAACTTTGGGGAAATACCCAACCCAGTTGCCTAGGTAGTGGTGCAATTTTATCAGTCGGTCTGTTCTGCAATAATAATAATAATATTTATTATTATTATTATCTTTATTGAGGCACTCGATAGTACAATAATGGTTACAACAGAAAACAAGTTCAGCAAAAATACTTCTACCAATACATTCAAAATATCGTAAAAAAAGCACATCTGGTGACACATCAAAGTTGAAGTACACGACCACAATTTACAGATTAAATTTGAGACAGGCGTGCATCAATACTTTATGTCATTTTTAAACATGAGTATTTATGCAAACAACAATGTTGGAAAAGTTTAGTATAGAACTACCTATCAGTGAGCATACTCTGGGTCGCATCTCAACCTGACAGCCACCCGCATATAATGGTTGATAGTCAAACATCATTCCTATTACCCCTTTAAAGCGCGCGTGGTGTTTAAATCCTACATGAAACTAATACTCGCTTATATCTATTTTAATGTGCAATTATATGTTGCTCTTCTTCAAGCTATTATTCAATTCAATAATCATCAATAAGATCGTTTAATAAAATGTAAAAGTTGTCAGTACTTCGTCTACAAATAGCATAATTGCATACTTTCACATGAGTGTCGGCTCCCAGTCAGACGACACGGTCTTTACTGCACGTGGGTTTAGTGAAGGACTGACTGTCGTAAGGGAAGGCGCTCATCCTGATAGAAGCGCTCATCCTGATTCGCCACAAAGTAAACGTTCCAGTAAAATTTTACTATAGGGCTTATTATTCTTATTTCCTTTGCAATATCTTAACGATTGACTATACTACAGGCAGGAGAGATTCATGCTACATATGATGACTGAAGGTCAGTTTCCTAGTCGTAACAGTTAATCAGCAACTGGTCAATGAAAATTCGTGGTTTGAAAAGACCTACAAAAGCGACAACGCCGGACTCCGTCCAGACGACTCGTGGCGTGCCCAATAAGGTTAATATCGCGATCTTACTTCACAAACAGTATTCTGTCTCATCTTTCTCTAAGTGGGGTAGTTCGTATCCCTCACTGTTACATATTGCCTCTAGGAAGGGATTATTCGAGTATTCAATTCGTTCATGTAGGCTGTATGCAATTTTTCTTGCACATACTTTTAAGCATATTCTGAAAATACTCGGCTAGCACTCGTTCTTCTTGGGACACTCACCAGTTTCCTGAATATGTCATTGTAGGCTACTCGCAGTTTGCTCATAGAACCCCTCGAAAATTTACACCACAATGAGTTTGAGTAACATCAAATGGGTAACAGTACGTTTTGAAAGCTTAACATCCGTAGTACAACAGTTTAATTTTCTGATAAATTGTTGCCAACGGCATTTAACTTCCGGTGCTGTTTAGAGATATCGTCATTATCACAACTGTTATTTTTTATTGAATGCCCCACGTATGGAAACTATCTACATACTCTAGCGGGATCCCGCTCAGTACACCATCCGTTCTGTACTGAAACCTCTGGTTGGGCGATTTTACTAGTATTGTACTCGATGTCAAGTTTCGCGGCCTCCGTCTCGCACATATTTAGCATTGTCTGAACAGCATCGTCATGTGGGGCCAGAAGGACCATGTCGTCTGCATAGCTAATTGCGTTAACACAGCAGCTTGTTCAGGAAGCGAGATATCCACAAGTACACATGGCTAAGGATAGCGAATGGTGCAGTGGCGGAGAGAACGCTGATGGATTTTGTGCTGATTTCGAGAAAAGTTGTGGAGAGGCTGTTGGATGTGTGGGTGTTGAAAGGAGAGGGTGGAGCAGTGTGTGTTTACAAGTTTACAAGTGTATGAAGACAACAACAGGCTTTTTGGCCCAAACTGGGTTGCCTTTTAATAGAAGGAGGTAAGTTCTGAAGTAGAACGACTAAGATAGCGTCTCTTGTGGGTGTATTTTCTGTTTCAATAGATCGAGAAAGAGAAAGTTTGTTGATGGAAATAACATTTAACAATGATTATCGAAACAACTCAAATAAGCACCTGAAGATAAGCCACCGACCAGATCAACACCCACGGTGTTGATCTGAGATTGTACAGTTTCATTCCTCGAAAACCGAAATACAACGAGCAGGTACCAATGCCGGGCACCTTATTTACCGTGCCAGTGCCAGGTCCTGGCACTAATTTAACCATATGGGGTCAATGCCGAACACCATTTTCCACGAATAT
>SDVV010004601.1:0-20027 GCA_016164225.1 Gammarus roeselii
TGTATGAGTAGAAATTAGCAGACAACTTCTCTGTTACTCCCAAGATGTTTCACTCGTATATCAGAGGAAGAAAGAAGGGCCGTCCTTCTGTTGGTCCTCCGAAGCTTCCATCCGGTGAGGTTGTCGCTGTTCAGAGAGACATGAGTCAGCTGTTTGTACTCTTTTTCGTCTGTTTTTGTGGATGCTGATCCTGCCGGCCCTTCCCCACATCAGTTTTTTTCTGGGAAATTTAATGGAATTTGTGTGACTAGATTGTTACTTTCCCAGGTTCTGGGTGGTTTAGACTCCTCTTCTGCCCCGGGACCTGATGGCATTCACCCTCGTGTTTTGAAGTCATGTCATTGCCGTTGTCTTAGATTTTTACAAGATCATTGGACCTGAGAGTTTGACCGGAGGCCTGGAAGGAATTTCGTGTTGTTCCTATATTCAAGTCTGGTTCAAGAAGTTACCCTCTCAATTACCGACCTGTGAGTCTTACTTCTGTTTGTTGTAAGGTGCTGGAGCGGGATATAGTTTCCCAGTTGGTGTCTTTTCTGGAAGATTCTAGCATTTTGTCTGAGGGTCAATTTGGTTTCAGGGTGGAAAGTAGCACTGAAGACCAACTTTTGCTTACTCATGGTGAGGTTGCTGATCGAGTAGATGAAGGAATGGTTGTTGATGTGGTCTTTCTGGATTTCTCTGAAGCGTTTAATGTGGTCAGGTACTTGGTTTTGTTGGACAAACTGAGATGTGTGGGTATTCCGGATGGACTTTTGGATTGGATTTATAATTTTCTGATAGGGAGGCGAATGTGTGTTTCTGTGGGGGGAGTTGTGAGTGACTTCCGTGAGGTTACAAGTGGTGTGCCCCAGGGTTCTGTGCTGGTCCGCTCTTGTTCCTGCTATTTGTCAATTATGTTGCAGCAGGTGTGGCTTGTAAATGGAAGGCTTTTGCTGACGACTTCAAACTTTATTTGAGTTTCCCCCGCGATGTACAAGCAGTTCGCCTGGGTGTGTCTTCCTTGCAGAGGGATCTGAATTTGGTGCAGTCTGTGTTGTTGTCATGGAATCTCTTGTTGAACATTGACAAGTGTGTCGTTATGCATTTTTACAGGGGCCGTCTTGAATTGGAGCAGATTGATGATAGAACTGCTTATTATTTGAATGGTGTGGTACTTAAGCTTGTCGATTCCTTCAGGGACTTGGGATTGCTTGTTGACTCAAGGCTGCGGTTCCATCTCCAGGTGAGGAGTGTTGTTAGAAAGGCTTCCACTCTGGCGACCAGTCTGCTCTGCTCCACTGTTAACAGGAGTTCTGTTTTCATAGTCTCTTTGTTTAGTACTCATATAAGACCCATCTTGGACTACCGCTCATGTGTGTGGAATGTGGGATATTTGGGGTCTGAGACTGTTGGAGTCTGTGCAGAGGAGGTAGACCAGGGAGTTTGATGGGCTGGGTGGAGTTGACTATAGTGAGCGGCTCAAAGCAATGCAGTTGTTTTCTGTGAGGGGGAGGTTGTTGCGTTCTGATCTTGTGAAGTGTTGGAAGATTTTTCATTGTTCTGGTGATTCAGGTTTGTCTGTTCTGTTTGAGAGAGCACCAGATGTTGGCACACGTGGGCATTCTATCAAGCTGGTGGTTCCTTGCTGTCAGACGGACTATAAACGCAGATTCTTTTATTCTCGCTGTGTGCAAATTTGGAACCGGCTGCCCGCTGATGTGTGCAGTGTGATTCACTTCGCGGCTTCAAAAGGGTTGTATGAGTTTTGCTAGACTCAATTTGATGTGATATTGTGGCTTTGTTTGTATTGCTGACAGTTGTGTGCAGTTGTTGACTGTCTACATTGTTTTGTTTTCTTTGAACCTATTGAGCGCATTCCAACCAGCGTCCTGCTGCATTGCTTGTACCGTGCTGTTCTTTTTGATTGCTGGCGCGCGGAAGGTGTACTGCCTCCCATGCCTGCGTGCTCTGTTGGCGGGGCTGTTGGGGCTGTAGGGGGCTGCAAAGGTGAGATCTTCCATATAACTAACCCATAAATACCATAGATATCATCATTCTGAAACATTCACTTAAACCCAGCAGTACAATACACCAAGGGGATCAAATGGAAGCAAACACTCCAGAAAAAAACATCAACTCAGCAGTACAATACACCAACTGCGTTAAATGAAAGCAACCACTCCAGTAAAGCGTTAAATGAAAGCAACCACTCCAGAAAAAAACATTCAGCCACTTCACAACCCATTTCAACTACTGCCACTCTTCCCTCTATCAGGCAATCAGCAGAAACAACATCGTTCAAGCCAGTTGCTTTACTTGCTTCCATCTCATTACGGCATATTCTAGCTGCCTTTAGTTTTTTAGCATTGTCTACAAGAATACATGGGCAAAAAGATGGCCCATGGTTCAGTGGTGGGTAGAACGCTGCTGGATTTTGTGTTCATTTCGAGGGGAGTGGTGGGCAGGCTAGGCTGTTGGATGTGCAGGAATTGAGAAGGAAGGGTGGGGGAATGTTTGAACATCGACAGGTGAAAGGAAAATTTAGTTTATCTTTAGTGGAAGAGGAACAAAAGGGTGCTAGTGGAAGAAAGCGGGTGAAGGTAGGTAGTAAGCAAAGTTGAGGAGTTCCACAAGGCATTGAAGGAGGAAACGACATTGTGAGAGGGCAAGGCGTGGGGAATGTTGAGGAAGAATGAAGACTTTCAGAAATGAGTTGTGCGTGAAATGTGTGTGGTGGGCGGGTGTAGGAGGAAGGGTTGCGAGTGGTGGAACGACGAGCAATCGACCGGTCGTTGCTGGAGAGTGGTTAATGTTGTTGCTTAAACCTAGCTCCTGAGCGCTGAGGGGTCACGGCCAGCGCACAGCCGGAATACCCAGCCACATGTGCATGTTGAGAATGTTGCAGCCAGTGTAGCCTCTATATTAGACCAATACCTTTGAAGATTATTATGCTGATAACCAGGCGTTACCACAAATCAGGCACCAACATGTTTTTATGATTGATCCTGCTGGGTGAAATGACTTGGTATGAGGTCATGGTCTGCTAAATCGTATTGGGTGCACCGCACCACCGCATGCGTAGATCGGAAGGGGCATTTGCCAGTAATGATGGCGTGACAGGAGGGCTGGGAGGTGCGCGCACTACAGTTTTGCCTGATGAACCCGGTCACCTCTTTGTAGGACCGTATTGGCTCTGTGTTCAGCCAGTGGAAGAGCTGTGAAGTTTGTGTGTGTCTTGGCTTGTGCAATTAGATGCGTTGTCTGTATGATAGGGAATGGTGGAGTAAAGGGAGCCAAAATGTGCTGTCAGTGTGATATGTATGTTTGGGAGGCTTGAAATCAGTTCAGTATATGGTGGCAGGGATGGACAGAGGACACAATTTTAAGACTCTTTATAACAAGATGATGTTAGTATGGGAGGACCTTGGTTTCTTCTTGTAGATGGGGAGTTGTGCGCTCTGTGAACAACCTGTTGCGATGCGTACGGCCAGATTTTGTATTCTTTGGAGGCCATTAATTGGTGTGGGAGCAAGGTCAGAGAACCAGGCAGTGTTTACGTAGGAAATGAACGTCTCGTGAATTGTTTGTACAGTGTTGTAATTGATTCCTTAGAGTGTCCGTAGATGGTAGTTGTGGTAAGTCCCCGGATCCTCTTCCGTCTAGATTAGAGATTAGACTTGAGTACCAAGGATCTTTAGTGCACATTGACTAGGTTTGGCTGTAGTGCTTATGTTTTTTGAGTGACTTTGGTGCGTCACTCCTGTGTAATGATTTAGCTACTCCAAGGATCAGGTAACAAATGTCTGCATCCATTTCCAAGTTAAGGGACTTTGCGAATGGGGAGTTGTGGTTTTGAGGTGAGAGTGGATGCGGTGTTCACTGTTATCTGGTGTTGATAATGTAATGGATGACTTGCTTGTGGACATCTTCATTTTATTGTCTTGCAGTCAAACTTTGAGAAAGTACAGCTATTGCCACAGGCTTGCAGCTGTTGTCTCGTATTTGGGGTGTCGTGTGCAGATTGTGCATAAAGGCATTGAAAATACAGAGGCCTGGAGGACAACATTGGGGAGATAGTATGTTCAAGATGGCTTGTTATTATATACTCAATGCATGTCAACAGAGTGGAAATTAGTAAGCCATCTCAGGTAGTTTGATTGGATGTGTTGAGCATTTTCTTACGCGTGTCCTGTAACTGTGTCAAAGGCCATACAAATGCCAAGGGCACATACCAGGGTGCCTTGGGCTGGCTTCTTTCTGTTCAAGCCTTTCTGGATGGTCTGTGAGGAGCATTTTGTTTCGAAACCGCGCAGTGTAGAGGAAAGTGGGATATGGGCATTATTTTGTTTACAACCAGTTTCTCAAGGTCACAAATGCCAACCATAACATGGATCTATTTCCAAGTTGAGGGTTCCAATTTGTAGGTGCATGATTTTGTTGTTATAGGAAGAAGTGTTCTGACTTCTATTTTTTTTTTTTAACCAATGCCGTTTGTGTACATTTCAATATGTTCAAGTGTCCAGCATTGATTTGTAGCTGTGGGAGTGCCAATGACGGTGGGGTAAGTGGGTATGGGGGATGAGAAAGGTGGCTAGGCGGGTGTAGAACAGGGAGTCTGGGGCCACACGGGTTGCACCGTGGTCGAGGAGCCGCTGCCGGAGCCGGCGAGGCCATAGGTCTCTTACCTTTGCAGCCCCCTCCAGCAGGACCACAGCAAGTGGGGAGCAGCAGAGCCGGGGGAGGCCAGCACAGCCATGCGCGCCAGCATGCTATTGACAACAGCATGTTAACACAGGTATAGGAACTGGAATTAGTGTGTACTATTGGCTATCACATGAACCATCCGCATGAATGACGAAAAAAAAAAAATCTAGAACAGCACACTGTACAACAAAGAAGCACACGAAGAAGCAACACATCAGGACAGACACAAATACACACAAACACGCACCACAACCAACCACTCCAGCATCATAGCAAAAAGCAGACAAACCCAAAGCCAGGACGCCAACACGCTGCAGAAGAACCCACCCCAACCTAAACAAACTCAAACAGAACATCACCCAAAAACTCTGCAAGCAACCTCTTGAATGCAGCCAGGGAATCTGACTCCACCACAGAACTCGGGAGGCTGTTCCACAACTGAACACATCATGCTCCAAAGAATCTCCTCTTGATGTCCGTAATACCAGCCGGCATCAAAAGCTTATAGGGATGGCCCCGAGTTCTTGCATCAGAAGCTCTCCAAAAAATACCCCCAAGGTCGGCGCCACCATCCAACCTGCAGATGATCCTCCAGTATTTAATAAGGTCCGCCCTGAGAAACCTTCCTTTCATAGAAAATAAGCCAAGTTGCTTCAGTCTGGAAAAGTAATCCAACTCAGCAAGACCATCCCCATTTCTTGTCCATCTCCTTTGCACAGACTCAAGCAATCTCAAATCCCCAAGAAAACCCACATTCCACACTGACGAACAATAATCCATGAGAGGCCTGATGTGCATCACAAAGAGGGACACCGTGAAGTGAGGACTTCGACAAACGGTGCATCTCGGCAGGCTGCTGGCCAATCCGCAAGCCTTACCCACCACCTCTCTGACATGATGGTGGAATTTCAGTTTTACATCAACCATAAAGGTCCAGGAGGTCCAGGAGAGAAGCCACATGGGTGTTAGTGCGTGAGGAAGAGTGTTCTTGTTACTGGAGTTTGGCGAAATTTTATGTATTGTTGAATGTTGAGGATTTCAGAGAGGCTGACATAGTTGCTCTGTGTGATGGTGCTCATACAGTTCTGGGAACAAAAATTGTTGTCGGCATTACCTAGGTAGAGGTGCAGAATGCTGTAGAGGTGTTGGAAGCAGGGAAATTTTTTAATTTCCCTATAGAAAGGTTGAGGAATGGGAGTCAAATGGTTGGGAGGCTACTAAATCCGTGTTTGTGTTGGGAGCAGTGCAGTTTGAGTGGCATAGTGCTTGCATGGATCCACTGTATAACGCGGACAAGCAGGACAAAACTGAATGCAGCAACTCGGGAAGTCTAGTTAGTGGTGTTTAATGAGCAAGTTCTATGGGAGAGTGCTATTCTAGAGTATTATTAGACAACAAAATTGGTGCGATCGATGAGAACAGTGTGACTTAAGGAGTGGTAGAGGGTGAGCAGATTAAGACTTTGGCAGTGAGACGATTCTGCAAAAGTATCTACCCAAGGGAAAGGATGTGGTTTGTAAAAGGCCTATGTAAGGGTCAACGAGGAGGCTTTGTGAAGGATGTTGCGTTTGTAATGAGTGGCCAGGAATCTGTTACAAGCGGTCCAAAGTTCGTACATTTGCAGCAGAGCATGTGTCAGAGTAGTAAGCAAGATGAGTGAATGCTGGTCTCCCAATGAAACTGGGGATTGAGACTAGGTTGTGTTATGTGTCCCTTGCTATCCATCTTTCTCCACATGGATGGAGTGGTCATGGAGGTGAATGTGAGTGCGTTGAGCAGAGGTTTAGAGTTGTTAGTTGATGTTTGTGAATGATAGAGCACAGGTAGCACCTTTAGAACAAAATTGAATAGTCCATGTTGGAGTTATACAGAATATATGAGAAGAGGATGCTGCAAGTTAAAATGGCTAAAAATGAAGCAACATTAATGCACACAGAATGACAAAGTGAGTGGGATCGGTGTCCACGTGAATAGAGTAATTGGAGGGAGGTAAGCATTTCAAGTGCCTGGGCTCTCAAGTAAAGTAGACTCATGGTGATCAAGGTAAAATCTAGAGGGAAGGATGGCTGTTAGGTGTTGGGTGGACTGACAGTGTAAAAGAGCTGTAGAATATTGGATAGGGAAGTAAAAATAGGAGGTAGTTATGCCAACTGAGCTCTAATGATCAGAGACTTATGGGACAAGAGCAGAAGAGAGGTCAAATGTTTTCAAGATTTGATTTTTCTTCTGCTCCTGTGGTGGAATGGCCAGCATGATGGTGAGGGAAAGCATCAATAATGATGTTGTTTGATTTAGAATGGATATGGTGAGGAAGCTACAGCCTAGAGGACTGAGTAGATTCACATGGTTGGGGTAGTTTGGACAATGGTAAGAAAGGATGATTGATGATTTCTGAAAAGAGTGATGAAAACAGAGGTAAGTGTGCGTAGGCCCAGAACACGACCAAATTTTGGGTGGATAGATGGTATTATTGTAGTGTGATGCCTACTTCCTTTCATTCATTATTGTTTCATGTCTCCAGGCCAAATAAAGTTTACCTTATATAAATAGTTACTTAGCTGGCTAATTTTAACATCTTTCTTACTTCCAGCAGAATGTGTGGCATATTTATTTAGGATGTCATACCTCATGGCAAGTGATTGATGATTCCCAATGAGCTTTCAAATTGTGAATAAGTACAGTTTTAACATCAGTGAAGTTACTACTCTGTGAACCTCCGTTCAAGTATGAAGTACTGAAATCTTGGTGATTGGTGCGTATTTTTCTCCTGCCCTTGGTGATTGTACTCATCCTGTATCATTGTTTTTGACCTGCATTGTTAACAAACTGGTGCACATCTACAGTGTGGAGCAGGTTTTATGAAAGAGAGACATCAGTTTGGATGCAGCAATAGAGCAGGCAATGGATTGGTGTGAGGAAGAAGGATTTGAGTTTTGAGACTCCACTGATGCATTTACTGCCTTTGTTGTCTTGTTGAGAAATGGGATAGATGTGGGTGGGAAGGGCTTGAAAATATGATGCTGCAGAGGTATGCCAGTGAATGCTGTCAGGCCTTGCTGTTAACACAGATCTCCGATCTTCACTTCTTACCCAAAGCGTCTATTGCCAAGGCCTGGATGAGTTTTGGTATGAGCGTAAGTGCAAGGTGCATCGGACTGTTAGCGGACCCCCTTCTGGGAGATTTGGTCTCGCTTTTGAACCATGCCCATGCTCAAAGAACTAACCATTGTCATATTTCAGTATCACCTCTATAACTAGTGCTAGAAAATTATGGCTTGTGAGCAAAACAAGCTTCTCAGCATTTCATCAAGTTGAAGAATTTCAGTAATAGTGTGTATAGGCACACAACCAATTCCTTCTCAGCTAGAGATTGGCAGGATTAGGCTGTTCTGAAGAGCTATTAGAACACAATAGCCTCAAACCCACCCTGTGGAGAGTTGTGATCAGGGCTGAACTTGAGCTGAGCAAGTCCTTCACTGAGAGGGTTGTCAGGTGCCTTTGCTTCACCACTGCTGCAGTCCTGAACAAACGGCGTGAAGATGGGATGTTCAGACATTTTCTGCCCAGATAAAAAAGAAGGATTTATCAAGAATGGCTATCAATATTTTTAACAAAAGAAAGTAGCTAGCACACAATGCCAATGATGATCATCATTGCAGAGTGAAAAACATTTAGAATAAATTAGTTAGCTATATATAGCAGTTCCTTGGAGTTTTGGGCAAGGATGAAAAAAGGTAAGGAGATTAGCAATTAGATCTACCCAGATAAAACTACATCAGAGACAGAAATTGAACGCTAAGTTTGCACAGCCTACTGCCACCAAAATTCATGATGATAGCTAGCTATTCTTTTGGGCTTTACATATTTTTCATAGTAAGCTCTTACATATAAAGGTTTAGGCCAGAAAAAGATTTCAGGTGGTTTAAGGACAGTAGGAAATGTCAGTGTAAGCGGTTAGGCAAATATTATGAAGCTAAACATTGGTTAATTCTACAGGGTTATGTTAGGTAAGTTTTGGGAAGCTAAACATTGGCTAATTTAACAGGTTCATAGCTAATACTAATGCAGTACTATTGGAGGTGACAAAGAAGTGAAATGTCAAATAGGATTTCCTTGAACAAATATTTAGAACCAAGATCTTAATAATTGTATTTCATCAGCTACAACAATTAGCTTGTGTGGAGTTAACAATATCAAGTTCAAACATCCAGAAATGTTATTAATAAAAGCATATGGTATCTTCTATTTATGATAGATACTAGTACTGAACTTTAGTCTTTACACAAGATAGCCAGCTACATTCACATTCAGTTGATGAATTTCCACAAAATTGCAACCTAGCTCAAATTGTTCTGAAATGCCAATTTATCAAAACCAGTACCATTTTGAAATATCAGATCAAAACTAGTAATGAAAAGGATGCACATAGTCTGACACAAAATATCAGTTCATCAAAACTAGTTATTGAAAGGCAGTTTACAGTCTAACACAAAGGCAGCTCAAGCTACAACATTCTATTAGGTATAGTCCATGACCCAAACCTCTTTCCAATCTTCTGCAGTCCAAGCATCTTTTGATTTGGAATTGTCTTCTTCAATATTTGACGTATTCTTGCCAAGGATGAGTTTGTCAAAACGATCTTCCATTTCCTGGTCCAGTCGTCGGCTCAATTCCACACGCTCTGTGTCAGTCCATTCAGTTTTACCACCTAACTTCTCCTTGACAATTTTTTCTTTCCAGTTAGGTTCAGACATGGTGTAAGACTGTTCAATACAATATCAAGTTTTAATATAATATATATGATACTCACAGTAGAAACATGAATTTATCAAAAATTCCAGTCATTTGATTATGAACTATCCTTCTGAAAAATATGAAGAATTAGTCAGCTACTTTACAAAAAGCCAGCCACAGTAATATTCTGACATGATTAGATTAGAGTGACAAAGCTTTCTAGTGCACTGGAGTCAATGTCCTTCTGGTGGTGAATGAATTCAGCACAAGCACCTAACTATAAATTACTGTTGCAAATGCAATTAGTCACCAGTTGTAGTAGATTAGACTGGGTTGTATCTTCACCTTTGAAGATTGGGGGCAAGCCAATGAGCTTGAGTTTGTTGCCTGAACATTAATCAAAATGATCATGCATATCAAATTTTTGACCATTTATGTAGAAAAATTTAAATCAAAAAAACAATGTTGACAAAATGATCTTCCAGCAATACAATAGGTCAAAAATATGTCATAGGAATGTTCTCCTTCCTACCTAATAGCTTAGACTGGGGTGACTCCTGTAGTTTTAGCCAACTGTGAAGTATTTAACTCCCTTACAACAATATCATTAATCCCCCTCAAAAAGTATATGCAATAAACTGTGTGGAGAGCTATGCACCCATGACCAAGATGACGGCCAAATCCACCATGCGTGATTGGTGGATATGCGAGGTCAGGAGTGAGAGACGTCATTGTTAAAGGTGAAGCTTGCCTGAATTTCAGAGGGTTTATCTCGGGTTCACCAAGGGCTGGAGTAGAATTATTCTTCAGTGCAAGAAAATTTAATTTTTTTGCATTGATTTGGTGCATCTTGTTGACTAGATTGTACCCGATTTGTGGCTTGTCAATTTTGTTCTCCTGTTCAAAGGCAAGTCAAGGTATGATCCTCTTAACTGTTGCACTGTTAGTCTGACTTCTGTTTGCTGCAAGAGTTTGGAAAGGATTATTGTTTTGGGTCTGGTTGAGTTTCTTGAGGGCAATGAGATTCTCTCCTCTCACCAGTTTAGATTTCAGCAATTTTGGTCTAATTGGGATCAGCTTCTCTTGGCCTATCCAGATGCCTGGGACTGGGTGGATGATGACTTTCTTGTGGATGTTTTGCTGTTGGAATTTTCAAAAAGCATTTAATGTTGTTTCTCATGATGTGTTGATTCCACAAGCTGCAGGAGGTGAGAATTGGACCATTCTGTTTGGCTGGAGTTTTCCTTTTTTAAGTGGTTGTTCAATGAGGATGGGTGTTGGAGCAAGTTAAGAGAGGTAGTTGTGAGTGGTGATCCTCTGAGTTCAGTGCTGGGTCCTGTGGTATTTCTGATCTGTTAACCATATCAGAAATGGAGTGCTGTCCTTTTTAAATCATTTGCTAATTACTACAAGCTGCATCTTTGGTACATGAGGGTTAAGGAGTTAGTAGTTGCCAGTGAGTCTTGTCTGCAGTCTAATCTGGACAGAGTCAACACAGTGGTTGCATCTTGGGTCTTGAGGCTGAACTTGAGTGTGTTGTGTTGAGGTTAGTTTTTGGGTTTGCTGAGTGGACTGACGAGGATCTGCTGAGGAGATAGACAATGAATGTGGATGGTCTTGCCAAGTTGGATTTACCTATATATTAACTGAAGCAGCTTGGCTCATTTTCTGTGTGGACTGTGGGGTGGAATTATCAGGGAGGACCTTATTAAATGCAGGAGAATCATCCATAAGTTGGATGGTAGTACTGACCTTGAGATTGTTTTGAGGCCTCCTAATGTGAGAACCTGAGGCCACCCCTATAGGTTTTGTTATTTCTAGTCATCCTCAAAGACAACTATGATTATTTCATTCATTCTGAGACACAGCTCATCACAACACCATTATTAGTTGTTTAGGGTAGGTGTACTAACTACTAACTAATATATATCATTAGGGAGCAAGGCAGATACTCTCAATAATCATGACTGCTATTAATTTTCCAATCATTAGCACTTGTACAGAGTTGTTGGAGTGCCATCATATTTTCTCTTCTGCCATCTTTCTGTTGATTGAAGAGCAGGTATTTACTCAATTTGAGAGTAAAGTCCTTGACAGACTAACTCTTCATCTTTTTTCAACCTTTCATTTTGCTGTACATTGGGCTCATTAGTCAAAATTTCTGAAAATGGTCTTGAACATGTAAACCAAAATTGCCTAGGTTCCTAGGGGGGAGAGTTTCAGATATCAACATGGAGAGATTAAATCTATAGATTACAATTTTAGTATTATTCATGGTAATAACATTGACCAACTAATCACTTATATTTAGGCTTGCAGTAGCCGCAGAAGCGTCATTACATTCAAGAGTAGCAGTTGAACTGTTTAGGCCTGCTGAAAGCTGAAGCATCATCACATTAACAAGGTAGATTCCTGGTAGGGGCCTAGTTCAGTCCTGCCGTCACATTGACAGATAAGCAGTTATATTTCATATACAAATTGCAACGGTTTAGGCCAGTGGCAGACAACTGTGTTTCTTGGGCGTGAGAACCATTTTGACAAAAGATTATAGGACAATGCCGACGTTGGAAACGACTAATCCAACCAGTTTTTGACAATTGCTCTCCTCTCTGTAACCCAAATAAACAAGAAGCTCTGGTCTCTGGATAGACTTAAGCAGTGCGAAGCTACACTTTCAAAATTAGGGAGGTAAAAGAAATGGAAGGGTGGTTAATAACGAAGAAATAGAGCAAATGTCAGGCTGACACACGTGATTGACATCCAGCTTGGTACCATCAAGGGATATGGTCTATTATGACAGATTAACTCTGCGCTGCAAGATCCGTACTTGTGGCTGCACTGATACACAGACGTTATGATAGATTCATGGTTATAAGCGTTTGGAAAATTCTAGAAGGCTATACGGTCACTGACAACAAATAACTGGTTAACAAAAGTGACCATAAGAAACCGAGCAAGGATTGGCAGAATGTACTTCAAAGTGCCAAACCGACGGGCGGCATAACGTTGTTCTGTGGGGTAAAAACACGTACATACGAACCGCGAGTTAGAAACACGTACCACTAGGTTAGGTTAGGTTGGGAAGGCAAGCTTCCAACAATATGCTCGCAACGTAGCCAGCAAGCATGTCAAGCTGCACGCAACATAACGTAACACATCGGCATGACCGTCACAGCTGTCACACACACTGTATTCCTGCGAGGACCTACCTGTGATTCGCATATATCGTTCGTTCTGCAGCAAACTACCTGTTGTACACCCCTTCAGCTTGCAGCTGTCCTGGAACCTCTCTCAAAATTTGATTGTAGAAGTACCTCAGCTATGTAACTGATAAACCTCTAATCAATGGATCCCCTTTATTGGCGAACACGTCGTACTCAACCGCGTCGCCAAGCCGGGGTCCGACTGACGAATGTGGCAGCAACATACAAATGCTGATGCCGCAACACCAGTAAAGAGTGTCCCCACAGCAGTGGTCACTTGCTACGCTGTGACCGGCTGTACCAACGAAGAATCTCTACGTATCCAAGTAGGATAGTATCAAGTTCACAGAGAGCACTAACCCGCATCAGTTGGTCTGGCTACAATGTCTTCCATAACACTATCACTCACCTGATGGGGAGCGGGAGCAATGCGGTCAAGATACCATACACTGGCGAGATTAGTAAAGATACCATACAATGGTGATGCTGTTTCGTAGTCTCATCATCATTGGTTATCTTCAAGGGACCCACGGAGGGAGAGCCCGTCTTTCCCATTTGTATACATGTGTGAAATAAATTGAACTTGGCTTTAAATTGATTAGCAAGTGACTCTCATTTTCGGGAGCGACTCCAGGTGGTGCCGTTGTAACTCCTTAACAACCAGGATGGTGCAGATGCGTACCACGGTTAGGGAGATCTTCTTGAACGAACAGGTACAAATCTATCCACGAGTGTGAGATACACTTCATGCAAATATGTAAATGGTTCATAGGCGGTTTGATAATCGAATTCACAGTTCCAATTAACGTCTCCTAGAGCAAACCTAATGGGATTGTATTTTCCTTTATCCTTTGGTGTAATGAAAAGTGGGACATTGAGTTTAGGAGTAATGAGAGGGTCGTATGAGGCAATAGTTGTTCCAATTGCGCTTTTCAGGGCTGAAACTTGGTGGCGAGAGCGGCAGAGTGAAGAAGGTTGAATGTTTTTGTGATTAAATGTATGAGAGGCCTTTCTAGGCTGACGCTCAGGGATAATGTTGATAATGACGTGGTTTGAATTAGATCGGTAACAGCGAGGAAGTTTTAGGACAGAGTAGATTCACGTCTTCTGAGGTGATTTGGACACACAGTGATGATGGGTGATCGGCGAAAAGGGTGATAGAAGCGGAGGTAAGTCGATCCCAAAGCATTTCGTTGAGAAACTGGATGGACTTAGGTGTGGAAGTATCCGGAAATTATGATGCTGCACGAGTAAACAAACAAAAGCTGCCTGGTCCCGTGGCTGACACTGATCTTGGGCCTCAATTCTGGCTCAAAGTGAGTAAACCTCCTGCGACAAAGTGAACTTTTTGCGATAAAGGGTTGAGGTTTGCTGTATAAGTAATTGCTTCTTAGACGTGTGAGGTGCGTCATGCCGTCGGCCATCCCCCTTTTGAGTGATCCTGCCCGGTGTCTGCATTTGTTTCTTTATATTAAAAACATGGAACGGAGCTGATATAAGTTAAAGACCTTAATCTAATTTAGTCTCGTGATGAAATTTGAGATAAATTATTTTAATCAGTCTAAAAACACTAAACGGTAATATAAAAATCTTTAACGATGCGTATGTACAAAATGAATATTTTCCTAGTTCACATGATTTGTTCAAGACTTAATGAACCGCTTTGGCTTTTAACGTTAAACATATCACATGTTGATGTTTGAGGAAATTTTTGACGGCAACGACATATCAGGAGTCACTTCGGAAGGGACATCTCTGCACACTGAAATCATTGGAAAAATGTGAGAGGTATTAATGACTATATTCTGCATAAAACTATCGTTGTTTATTCATATACTATACGCATTCTGTTACAGAAATTTGATATTCTGATTTATAATATATACCTTAATGATTTATGATTTATTTCAATTTGTTGCATGGACGATCAACCTATAGGCGTCACTGCTTGCTGGATGAACGATCAATTTTGAGGCGTCACTGCTTGCTGCGTCAACGATTAAATTGAAGGCGTCATTGTTTGCTACGCGAACGATCAAACTAGGCTTCACTGCTTGCTGCGTAAACAATCAAGCTAAAGGCGTCATTGTTTGCTGCTTGAGCGAGCAAACAAACTATAGGCGTCACTGCTTGATGCGTGAACGATCAAATTAAATGCGTCACTGCTGCTGCGTGGACGATCAAACTATAGGCGTCACTGCTCTCTGCGTGAATGATCACGCTATTTGCGTCACTTCTTGCTGCGTGAACGATCAAGGTATATGCGACACTGCTCCCTGCGTGAACGATCACGCTAATGGCGTCACTGCTTGCTGGGTGAACGATCAAACTATAGGTGTCACTGCTTGCTTCGTGAACGATCAAGCTACAAGCGTCACTGCTCTCTGTGTGAATGATCACGCTAATAGCGTCACTGCTTGCTGCGTGAACGATCAAGCTACAAGCGTCACTGCTGTCTGTGTGAATGATCACGCTAATAGCGTCACTGCTTGCTGCGTGAACGATCAAGCTACAGGCGTCACTGCTTGATCGAGGTCGATGATAGATGTGTCGTGCTTACAAATTTATTTACAGTCCGAGTGTTCAAAGTATCGATTGTTGCAAATGAAGTTTACAATTGCGTGCGGATGGTAAAAACATTTGCTAACACAATGCCATTTAAAAATATAACTATAAAAATAGTTTGCATGATGGCGCTTTGATGAACCATAAAATTTGAATTGATTTTATTATAACTTCGACGGTAATTGAAACATTCGATTGGAATTTAAAGTTGGTAGCATACATAAATACGAATAATGATTTTCGATACAAATGTACACAACATCCCTTTACCGAGTAAGCAATGCAATTCTGTGTACTTTTTTCAGTCAAATAACAGATTCGGAGGAGAAGTTGTACGGACTGGTGTCGGAGTTTGGTAGAGGGCTTGGAAGGAGAAAGTTGGAAGTTTATAATAATAAAAGTAAAGTAATAAGATGTATGTGAAATTACGAGTTATTAGATGAAGTTGAGTGCTCTCACGTGGTAGAGACTAGCCAAGTTAAAACTGAGGTAATATCGAGACTGAAGGAAAGATGTAACGTATTGGGTATGAGTCGCCCGTCAAGAGGGTTGTGTCAGGTTGTGTGCTCCGAAGTTTTAACCATCTAAACACGGTCTGAAGAGACGAACGTCAGTGAAAGTGGGACCCAACAGCAGCTAAACAAATTTTCTGCTATTTCATGTGTTTGGACTGAAGGTTTTGTTAAACACAGTTTGTGAAGAATGATTTCAAGTGCACCAACCAGAGTGGCCTCATAGTGTCATGCCTGGTCAATCGAGGCTCACGCCCAATGTTGGCATAGGGCGGGTCTCTACCCTCTCACACCCCCATCCTTTACCCTCCGTCCCGCGGCAGAAACAATTGGCCTCTTGGTACCCTGTTTAAGTGCATTTATTCTAGGTGCGCTCGACGTGTGAACTGCTCTCATATCCATACGAGTCCCCCTGTAGCGGCATTAAAGGTAACATACCGAATTACTGTGTTAAAGAACGAATCGGTAGAACTCTCGTCGGACAGCATTGAAGCATCTGGCAACTCTTCGTGGATAGTAGTCCATTGACATTCTCGCGTTTGTGCTTCATTATGACTCTGTGGGAAAACTATTAAGTGCTTTTGGTAGATTTTGAAGACTGTTTTCTTTGACTACTTTGTCAACCTAGAAACTTGAGTGGTTCCTCAAGCCTTCCTCGACGTAGTTCGGCGTATGCTCGTACAAGAGGGCGCTTTAACGTTGCGAGGGCAGGCATACCACCAGCTCCTTGTAGCCTAACCTATACCTCCTTGCCCGCTCGTGACTGCTCGGCTGCGTTAACCCACGCACGCACAGTGTACGGTGTGCAGTTGATCTACACTACCCTTACCCCCCTCTCCCGTAGCTCACTACTCCCCTACCCCCCTCTCCAGTAGCTTTGAAATCTTGCCACATGCACCTGTTTGAGGACTTTGATGTGCAGGAAAAAAATCGTGGATCATCTACTTCGACCTGCTAGAGGAGCTGTTCATCTGCTTCGACCTGCTTCAGGATCCTGGCAGCCAAGCAGTTGGATACACGTTCATTGCAGCTGCCTTTTTGGGTCACATTGATAGCCCACACATTCAAGTTTTCCCATCGCTGATTTTCTTACATTTTTTTTATTCACTTTTAGCTGTTCAGTTCAGTTTCTTACACGTCGTTTAGTTAGTTACAATTATCGGTGGTTTCTTCCCTGTGCCAAGTATATTTTTATCGCAAGTTACTCCTCTCATCATTCAATTTCACAGTGTGGTTGCTGTTCACTTCTTTAAGCTCCTACGAAAATTTCAATGTGTATCTGTCTCCTGTTAAGCTATAATTGTTTTTTTTTGGCCTGCTTATATTGGCCAACTTGCTACATTTATATATGTGTTTTTGATTACCTCTATGTGTTCATTTACTTATTCGCAGGCTAGCGATTATTTTTTCGATCATTTTCTTTGGGACAATTTATAATGGTTATTTTTAATTTTGCTTCTATTTTCCAATTAACTGCAATTCCTGTCCTTGTAGATTTTTTTAAGCGCATATTAGTATTTATCGTGTGCCCTTATGATCATTTTGTGTAATTGGTATTTGTCAAATTTTGATTTACTCTTTCACCTGTAACCTATATCCCGCCAGAACTTTTCTGTAGGCTCTTACGACCATTTAAAGATGTATTCGTCTTATGTCATGTCATAGTTCATTTATTTTCGACTGCTTCTATCTGCCAATTTGCTACATTTATATTTGCTCACGATTATTTTCGCTCACGATTATTTGCTTAGGCATTTTCTTTTAGGACAATTTACGGAGGTTATTATTCAGTTTATTTCATTTTTCCTACTAACTCCAATTCATTTCTTGGCAGATAACACTTATGCTCTTATTAGCATTCATTCTTGTGTTCTCATGATTATTTTCTGGAGTAAATTGTATACGTAATATTTTAATTTTCTCTTTCGGCTATCACCCATATTCAGTCATACCAAGGTTGTAATTTTTCACGGCTAATGCTAGGTTACTTTTGGAGACCATCTGCAGTGTAAATTTTCGCTGTCTTAGCATATGCAGCTGCCCATAATGACAAAAAAAAAATTGGCAACGAAAAATAACAATATTCTTGATAACGACACAAGTAGGGAAACCTATTTTTTTATTTACAGCGCGCTAATGATCATAGAATAACCGCAGGAGCAAGTCGCTCAGCTAAATGTAACTGTTAGATCAATGACTTCTAGCGTTTTTGAGAGCCAAGTACTAATTTCCATTCTCCTCACTACCACATGTCTGTATAATCTCATAAAAGTTCCTAGCCTATCATGGAATTGTCGTGTGGTATTTTTTTCGAAAAGTATTGAACTACAGTCGTTACGTTTCTGACCGCAGGTGATCATTTATAAAGAAATCTAGTTGTTTAAACCTTTCTCAGTACAGCGTTTTTATTGAATTAGGTTGTTTTTGCTTGGGCTCAATGAATCCGACAGTCTCTCATAGATGGTAAATTCCACTGTTAAATTTTGCCGCCTCCCTTGCGATGACCGACAATTTGGGTCACTGCTGCCGTTGCACTGCAGGCACGTGTAACTCTAATAGTTGCGGCTGTTACAGAGCTAGAGCCACTGGCGGCGTTCGTTTCTGCTCCTCGATCTGTGCTAGCCGACCTGGCCGAGCATGCCATAACCAGCACGACCAGCTATCCGCAGCTGAACCGGAGAGTCACGAGGTCGCCAGTGGGGGAACTGCAGTATCTCCTGTGCGCTGTCGCCAGGATGCAGATGTCATCACGCCACCAGACGCCGTCGGTGCGGACTCTCTTGCCTCGGTTGCAAGCACTGAAGGGAGCGCTGAAAGGGACGTCGCCCCAGCCGACAGTGCTACAGATTTACCTCTCGTCTCGATCCAATCAGGCTCACGGGCTCTGTCTACCGGTTTGGAGACCTCTGCAGAGGCAGCGGCCTCCTCCGCACCGTCACGGGCGGTTCAGTCCGCCCTTCCCCCAACTGGCACCTCTAACACTGCTATACCAACAGCCTCCACCTCAGCTCGATCGGGTTCTTTTATTGTGCCAGCTAGCGAAATAGATCCAGATAATTACAAGAACTCTTGTCATGAATGCAGGAGCACTAATACCAGAAAGAAAAACCTAATTTCGTGTTCCAGCTGCCGAAAATATTATAATTTTTCATGCGTAAAAATGAACACTCTCAAAGCCAGAAACGCCGAGTTCTGGCATTGTTCTCGCTGTAGCGGCGTCCCGACGATTCTACCTTCAGATTTACCAAGCGAGCAAGGTTCTATTGATCTCGACACCTTCATTGGCAAATGGTAGCGCTACAGCAAGGATTTGAACAAGATCCCGAAAGGAGTGACCATTCTAGTGGCAGAAGCACTTGATTCACTCTTAAGTGCCTGCATTCGAGAACGAATTCCCGCGCATTGACCCGGCTCATGGCATTCGGCTTTTGGGGTCTGCGGTGTCCCAACACTAACTTTTCCGACGAAAAGCAGCCTCTCTAACTTCACGTGTACGTCTCCAAGTGCGGGAATACATGGACAGAAGGGACTTGCCAGTATTGCCCTCTTGGGAGCTGGCCGATCAAACCACCGCTACTACTATCAGACAAAACTCAGACGATAGATTGAAGGCAACAGTAAATCCGAAGTTTGCCGATTTCGACCTTCGAGGGGCCGTTCGGGTAGATTCTTCAAGCGAGTCGCTAGCCCCATTCTGCCCAGAAACTTTGCATGGTTTGCGCGATAAACATCCGGACAGCCCGGCGGATATCTCACTTCCAGCACCACCCGACGATGACCTTGCATCTCCGGTTATCGCTACCGTCGACGAGGTCATGAAGGCAATGAAGACTTTTCTACGTGGTTCCGGTGCCGGTCCGGATGGCCTCAGACCCGGTCACCTTGAGTCACTCCTCACTCCTGAAGAAAAATGCTGGCGGTGCGGAGTCCGTCTCGCCTCAACTCTCACAGAATTTGTCAACATGACACTTCAGGGGAAAAATCCCTCCTTTTGCCAGAAAGGTCTTTTACGGTGCCTCACTTTGCGCCATTTTCAAGAAACACGGCGGTATCCGACCCATTGCTGTCGGCAACACCCTCCGACGATTAGCGACAAAGGTTCGATGTACCCCGTTAGCTAATCGTTTGGGCAGTCAATTGCGCCCGGTTCAACTAGGGTTTGCCACCAAAGGAGGCTACGAAGGGGCTGTGCATGCCACGCGCCGTAACATTGCTAACTCCCCAACAGATCGAGTCATTCTTAAAATGGATTTGAAGAACGCGTTCAATTGTATCCGGCGCGATGTCTTCTTGCAAGCTGCCCGTGAGCGCACTCCCAGCATGTACCGAC
>SDVV010004602.1:0-20027 GCA_016164225.1 Gammarus roeselii
AACAAAGAGGGAAATCGAGCAGAGCATGATACGTGGAAAGATGAGGCCTGTCCGCATACAACAAAGAGGAGATCGAGCAGAGCATGATACGTGGGAAGATGAGGCCTGTCCGCATACAACAAAGAGAGGGAGATCGAGCAGAGCATGTTACGTGGGAAGATGAGGCCTGTCCGAATACAGCAAAGAGGGAGATCGAGCAGAGCATGTTACGTGGGAAGATGAGGCCTGCCCGCATACAACAAAGAGGGAAATCGAGCAGAGCATGATACGTGGAAAGATGAGGCCTGTCCGCATACAACAAAGAGGAGATCGAGCAGAGCATGATACGTGGGAAGATGAGGCCTGTCCGCATACAACAAAGAGAGTCAGATCGAGCAGAGCATGTTACGTGGGAAGATGAGGCCTGTCCGAATACAGCAAAGAGGGAGATCGAGCAGAGCATGTTACGTGGGAAGATGAGGCCTGCCCGCATACAACAAAGAGGGAAATCGAGCAGAGCATGATACGTGGAAAGATGAGGCCTGTCCGCATACAACAAAGAGGAGATCGAGCAGAGCATGATACGTGGGAAGATGAGGCCTGTCCGCATACAACAAAGAGAGTCAGATCGAGCAGAGCATGTTACGTGGGAAGATGAGGCCTGTCCGAATACAGCAAAGAGGGAGATCGAGCAGAGCATGTTACGTGGGAAGATGAGGCCTGCCCGCATACAACAAAGAGGGAGATCGAGCAGACCACGATGGTGGGAAGATGAGGCCTGTCCGAATACAACAAAGAGGGAGATCGAGCAGAGCATGATACGTGGGAAGATGAGGCCTGTCCGCATACAACAAAGAGAGGGAGATCGAGCCGAGCATGATAAGTGGAAAGATGAGGCCTGTCCGCATACAACAAAGAGGAGATCGAGCAGAGCATGTTACGTGGGAAGATGAGGCCTGTCCGCATACAACAAAGAGAGAAATCGAGCAGAACATGATGGGTGGGAAGATGAGTCCTGTCCGCATACAACAAAGAGGGAGATCAAGCAGAGCATGATGGGTGGGAAGATGAGACCTGTCCGCATACAACAAAGAGGGAGATCGGGCAGAGCATGATGGGTGGGAAGATGAGTCCTGTCAGCATACAACAAAGAGAGAAATCGAGCAGAGCATGATGGGTGGGAAGATGAGTCCTGTCCGCATACAACACAAAGGGAGATCAAGAAGAGCATGATACGTGGAAATATGAGGCCTGTCCTCATACAACCAAGAGGGAGATCGAGCAGAGCATATGGGTGGGAAGGTGAGGCCTCTCCGCATACAACAAAGACAGAGATCGAGTAGAGCATGATGGGTAGGAAGATGAGGCCTGTCCGCATACAACAAAGAACCATCCTATTGATAACTGCTCGGGGGGTGACGTGGGCAAGAGTCCACTACCGAATTTCAAATGACCTGCTAAGTACGAACTCCATTAAAATGAGTGTAATCAAAATGATTGAACATATCAATAGAGTATTCCTACAGGCAGTGGATGAAACCTAACGTGATAGTAACAACCCTGGATCCAAATATATTCATTTTTTGGACGCGTCACCTACAAAGTCTATGTAATGATTTCTGCATATCAAGCGAGAGATTTGGGCAGTAGATTTCTGATTATCATGGAGAAGCAATTTGTATTTAGCAACTCATATCTATATTATCTCCATTAAATGATGGCATATGAATATAATGAATTTCATTAGTCGTATGTTCTGATCTTCTTTTTATTTTTCAACAGTTAGTGGCCTCAAGACAGTCCGTTCTGTATATGTGTTCCCCTTTGCTGAAGTGGATTCCCCCCAAATCTTTTTTTTAATCCTCAAAGAAGAAAGAGGCAATCTCCATTCGCATTAACACAAGATCAGGTCAGGGTCGGAAACAAAAATGCCGAAATATCGAAAGAAAACGTTCGGATAAAATCTCGCCAACAAAGAATGAAACTTTCGCGAGGCTGGCTAAAAAATTGAGGGAAGTGTGATACATCTGTCATCTGTGTTTCATCGGAACATGTGTTACGGTGAATGAAGCGTGATCCATCTGTCTTATGTGCTTCACCGGAACATGTGTTAATGGTGAGGGAAGTGTGATACATCTGTCGTTTTTGTTCCACCGAAACATGTGTTGCGGTGAGGGAAGTGTAATCCATCTGTCATTTGTCTTTCATTGGAAAATGTGTTACAGTGAGGGAAGCGTGATCCATCTGTCCTATGTGCTTCACCGGAACATCTGTTAATGGTGAGGGAAGTGTGATCCACCTGCCTTATGTGCTCCACCGAAACATCTGTTAATGGTGAGGGAAGTGTGATCCATCTGTCTTATGTGCTTCACCGGAACATCGGTTAATGGTGAGGGAAGTGTGATCCATCTGTCTTCTGTGCTTCACCGGAACATCTGTTAATAGTGAGGGAAGTGTGATCCATCTGTCGTTTGTGTTTCACCGGAGCATCTGAGGCAATTGCAGGATCCGTTGATGAGGCAATAATTTCTTGCTCAGTCATTCTGTGGGGCTTCAATTCTTTTTATTCCACATAGAGGATTCCTTACAGCCATAGGGGCTGGTCTCTATGACAGGGCGAGAAATGTCCAAACTGTTGACTGGATTTGGAAGATTTCATGATAAGTTCTTAACAAAGGTGCACAATGAGACGGACTGAAGTGAATGTTCATCACAACTTATGCAATACAAAGTGTGTTCGTATTTCTGTATGGGGTTGAAAGAAATGAACACAGTTACGATAAGCCTATTGTGACGAAATGTGTTTCACGTCTGTGATCACATTAGAGATTAATGCTTACTAGATATGAAAACTGTCATTGTAGAGGAGAATACGAACAGTAAGATATTTCCACTCAAGCGTCTAAACCATTTACATGAAACGGCCACAATAAGGTGACTAATACAAAGGAGGCAACAATAAGGTGACTAATACAAAGGAGGCAACAATAAGGTGACTAATACAAAGGAGGCAACAATAAGGTGACTAATACAAAGGAGGCAACAATAAGGTGACTAATACAAAGGAGGCAACAATAAGGAGACTAATACAAAGGAGGCAACAATAAGGTGACTAATACAAAGGAGGCAACAATAGGGTGACTAATACAAAGGAGGCAACAATAAGGTGACTAATACAAAGGAGGCAACAATAAGGTGACTAATACAAAGGAGGCAACAATAAGGTGACTAATACAAAGGGGGCAACAATAAGGTGACTAATACAAAGGAGGCAACAATAAGGTGACTAATACAAAGGAGGCAACAATAAGGTGACTAATACAAAGGAGGCAACAATAAGGTGACTAATACAAAGGAGTAAATATTTTCTCAATAGAATAAAATAATAACAACATTTGATGATAAATACCTCAACAAATGTTACAGTTAACATAAAAGTCGGATGAATTCATATCAGCTATATTTCTATAATGAAAATGACTACATTAAAACAATACAGTACTTGAAAATGTGCATCAGAGATGAAAACTCTTCTTTGTATATTGAACTGTACACTATATCCAAATATCGTCCCATTTATAAGGTAATATCATCTTATATATGAATAATGTGGATGGATACAAGAACGCTACTTGCAATGTTTATACTCTTCTTGAGTACTCTAAATTGTCGACAAGGAATATATGTTCACAGTATAACATATATATCTGCCTCAAAGCCGGTCACGGATTTAAAAAATACTAATAATTATAAATACAATTTCGGGTACTGATATACAAAAAAAAAATCAGAATTTATCCGATTGTGATCCTTAGAAACATTTTGATAATAGTTGAAGTTAAACCTTATACAATCCTTATTATAAACCTAAGATCCCAACTACCTACTATCAACCTCCCTTGTCCCCTTCACATCAGTGCCTTGAACTAGTACCACGTGCTTTGGCTGAGACAATGACACCATTGTCACCAGTGAGTGGGGTGTTTGCTTGGGCAAACTTTGGTCAGGGTCAAGCCTTAATATTAATTAACTGTTTCACAGAACATTACTTCTAACTATTGACTGCTTTCCATTTGATTATATGAAAACCTTTTGAGAGACTCTCTTTACTTGGTTGCTGCCAGGAACAGAATATATACAACAATGATGACAAGGAGTTACATTACATACTAACTAGAACGAAAACAAACAGATAAATCCACTGTGAAGTGTAGTCTGTTCAACTATGACAACACTTTGGATTAAATTAATGTTAGCTTATATGAAAAAAGGGGTTGTAAACGGTACGGATTTTGTGCCAAGTTTCAATGCAATGTATTAGATATTTTTATATATGTTTGTTTGAAGAAATCTGAATCAAGTTATTATCTACTCATTTAGTGCAAAGAGCACAGATGCCATCCACAGACAGTGATCCCTAAGGAACAAAGACATCTTCGTCAATTGGTCCATTAATGTGGATTTTCTAAACATTTTTTCTTAATATTTATCCAGTTGTACGTTTTCTAACTTCAGACTACCAACTACTCCTAGCACGTTTGACCTTGGAGCAAAGCAAGTGGCACCTGTTCTGAGCCACTATGCATAGCCCGCTGCCCTAATTTATCAACATGTGATATGATTTCTTGATACCCGCCGGCATTCCAGTCATTACTTGTTCACTGCAATGTGTACGGGATTTGAATATTATCAGAAATTCACAACTTCAACTTTCACATCAATAATATTATTTTTTCGCATCAATTATCTCTCAGGTTTTTCGTTATTCATTGCAACCTTGCTATACTATACCAATAACCTTGATAATGACTACGTGGATAGATCCTGAATATTCACATGTTAGATCACTTCTGCTCGTTCAAATGCCGCTTCATGAGGGCGTCTTTATGGCGTTAAAGGCTTGGACTCGCAAGCGCTTCTTAACTTCAATATAAACGCTAATGTAATCTTTAATGGCCTGCTGTAAAAGGGAGCATAGGCCTAGAGAAAATAAGATGGTCTCAAGCCTCGTCTTTTATAGTTTGTCCGTTTTGCAAGACTCAATTGAGTTTGCAGTAGCCCAGGATATTGCTTGGCTGCTGCTCGAGTGTTTTATTTATATAAATCAATAATAAGAAGCAGCACTACGACTATCATGAAATTGATTGACAAAATAAAACTGTCAGAAAATCGGCATGTTTATGAAGGGTTCGGGAATGATGATGTAAACGGTACAGATCTTCCATTATGGTGTCCCCTCTCAACCTGTCCGTAAGTTCTAATCACCTAAAAAGCCACACAAAAGCATTCCATCACTGAGGCCTACATTTTTACAGGGATTTTTTCACTTGGAATTGGTTGTATTAGGCTTGGACGATCGTCGATTGACGATTTTGCCTAGGAATCCTGCCAGAAGAGGCGGTGATGTTGAGCGCGGCATTAGGAATCCTGCCAGGGGAGACGGTGATGTTGAGCGCGGCATTAGGAATCCTGCCAGGAGAGGCGGTGATGTTGAGCGCGGCTTTAGGAATCCTGCCAGGAGAGGCGGTGATGTTGAGCGCGGCTTTAGTAATCCTGCCAGGAGAGGCGGTGATGTTGAGCGCGGCTTTAGGAATCCTGCCAGGAGAGGGGGTGATGTTGAGCGCGGCTTTAGGAATCCTGCCAGGAGAGGGGGTGATGTTGAGCGCGGCTTTAGGAATCCTGCCAGGAGAGGCGGTGATGTTGAGCGCGGCTTTAAGAATCCTGCCAGGAGAGGGGGTGATGTTGAGCGCGGCATGGGCATGGCTTGGTGAGGAGCAAGTATACCTGAAATGCTGTGCAGATGTATGCAAAATAGATGATAAATTGTGGGAATTGGAACGACCATCGAACATGGCAATCCTACCTGATCTTAGTACCACATCATTCATTTTAATTTGGTTGGAAGTGATGTTCTCGATTATTCCTGGGAATAGGAGTGATTTGTTAATCTCCAGTGCTAAATGTATAATCTAAAGAGGAGAGTTTGGTTGATGATTACTGTATCTAAACCTTACAACAGAAGTGGTAGCTGTTGACATATGTGTTGGATTCTACATAATTTGCTATCAAAAGTATAGCACCAGAGTTGCCTGATGTTAAATGGTTCTGATACCCTGGTGATTGTTACGATACTATCTAATCACAACTTCTCAGACATTTCTAACTAACATGAATTTAGGACCACCCCTGTTCAAATTCTTGTAATAATTCTCTACCAAGTTCTCTGATGACGAACGCTCGTCCTTATGTCCGTAACCGCGGAGGGCTTCCTCTATACTACTTTCTAATAACTTTTCCTTCTAGGGGAGCGTTGATTTTCCCATCCACAAAGCCCTCTCTAATATACTAATCCAAATTTAGAAATGATAAAACCCAAATAATGCGCTTATGGCTTAAATTTGAGAAAGTTTTCTAAACAGTGAATAAAGATATCGATTCCAATAGGTGGGGAAGAAGGGGATGGGTAAGAAGGAAGTCACAAGACGCTCTAGTATGGCGAAGAACTGCTCATTATTGTTACTGATCTGATCGCTATTAGACCTAATAATCAAACATTTATACGCTTTCATATTAGAAATTACATCAAATGTACGATAGAAAAAAAAAGCGTTATTTATAAAAAAATTGAAAGGTGCATGTGAACGCTAAGAACTGTGAGTGGTCTGGGGCAGGGGCTCCGAACCTTTTCGTCGTCGCGGACCCGACAATGTTTGAAACAAATTATACGGACCGCTGAAGGTGAAGTTAAAAATATTCATGAGTTGACGATAATATTTAAAAAATTCTGCTCGTCTCTTAATGCGTTCTTTTTAAAAATTAATCTTGAACATAAATCCAGAGTTCCTGGAATAATCCAGAGTTCCTGGAATAAAGTGGTGAGGTTTATAGAGGTCATTTTCTCATTATGGATGAGGTGGCCGTTATCTGTGCATGTTATTGTTGATGTGATAATATTATCCGTCTCAATTAATCCACTTTTTTAATATAACTTCATACATTGTTGGTGACAGTTTATATATAACGCAGTTAGGTGCTATATTCCTGGCACTATCCAAAAATGTTCTTCACTAATGACAATATTAAACGAATTTTGTCTATCACATGTTTTTCAAATCTTCAGGCTATTTTTTTAAGCATGATAAAGTGGAGTAACAAATATCGTTGTCATAGATTGGAAAGATAAATTTAAAACCTATACCTAGAGATCAGTTTACATTCAGGCGACATGCTTCATAATCAAAAACCGTGAAACAAAGAATAAACACTTGCCTTCACTCGATAAAACTTTCAACACATTGCCATGCAGAGCACTGCCATGCAGAGCACTGCCATGCAGAGCACTGCCATGCAGAGCACTGCCATGCAAAGCGCGTAGTCCTGAACCGTTGGAATCAGTCCAATCACAGATGAAATGCAATAATTTTAAGAAAATAAATTAAATTAATTTGTATCCTCGGACCGCTACTACTTGTTCCACGGCCCGGTACTGGTCCGTGGACCGGGGGCTGGGGACCCTCAGTGTGGTGCATGAGATGCAGGTGTATTAAAGTGCGCAGGATATGAGGATAAAAGATTATCATGCAATCCGGGAGCGAGCCCAGCGTCCACGAGTCAACACACAAATTTATGTTGTTATGTAGCTGGTAGAGTAGATGGGTACCCTAGCGGTAGAAAGCAGCAGTTCAAATGTCTTATTTTAATATGTTGAACACAAATTGCTTGCCAGCGGAGTTGTTCAACCAAAATGAAATATGTTCGTATTAAGTCTAAGACACGTCTCGAGCAGATTATGTTCGTCTTAAGTCTAAGACATGTCTCGAGCAGATTACATTAGGCTTTTATTCGGTCCATTACGCCATGGCAAGGCTCACTGGCCCACGTCTCCGGGACAGGGAGCTGCCATCCGATTACGGCAAAGCCTTTTAGTTTAGAGGGATTGAGTCTTATGGCGTGGGCGGGGTTAGTCTGAGCTTGGGATGATGTCCATCTGGCCAGGAAATGCGTGACGTTATACCAGTTAAACGTTGAATGCTTTCATCAAACAAGGACATCCGTTGAAATCACCGCCAGGAGATGATTTAACAACCAATGAGCATTAGATGTGAAGTCAGTCAACCGGATCGATTTTGAAGTTCGGTATATTAAATAAAAAATTCTTCGTTGAAGATTTTTTTTTTAATTCACGAAGAAATATTTTTATGTTAATAAAATTATCAATGAGACACTCATTTTTGGATTTTCCAAGTTACATTATCTAAGACGTGTGGTGTGTTGTCCAACCTGCTATATCAAACAGCAGACGTGTGGTGTTGTCGAACCTGCTATATCAAACGGCGACACAGTCATGGAGCTTTTCCCAATCCCGCGATGATAACAGTTCAAGCTGAACTGTAATCATTTGTTTTAATGTACCAATTATTATTTCGCTTTGGCTTTATCATCAGCTATGGTCCCTGGTTTGACACTTTTTACTCATATTATGACTCATATTTTCTTTATTTTCATTTTATAACGTTTCATGCCTCGAGGATTAGAAATCAAGTTGTTTACTGGCACCGCTGCAACACCCAGCAATACCGACGACAAATCGTAACCTCTACGAGCTTCTGAACGAGGATCTTTAGCGTGCTACAATGGTTCGGCAAATTGGACTTGATACTTTCCGCCACCGGAGAAAAGGTGCCCAGGAAATAATTTTACTGGGCGAAAAGGGATCCAGCAGAAGTAAGGATACCGGGCGAAAAGGAAGTACAGAGATAATATGGATACTTAGTGAATAGGCTGATGAGGAAGCAAGGATAATATGTAGGTGACTAAGGGTTACAGAGTTAAGGAAATTGTGAATCTGGGTTGCGATTCTTAGAAAATAGGGAATCTTGCGAAATATGGATTCTGGATTCACAAGTGCAATTATGATGTGCCATATTAGGATACTGGGGAAATGAAAGTTCTTGAAAAATAGAGAAAACTGTGAAAATCAGGATATTTAAGAAATATGTATAGTGGGAAAATAAGAATACAGAGCAATTTATGTTTTGAAAAAACAGTTTTACAAAAATTCATAGAACATTAACCCCATTGGAAAAAAAATCAACAAAATGATTTCTTCCCTATTTCTACAGAAGAAGTTTTTCTAGCCCGAGAGGTATGTGCTGGCCTCTCCACACAATTAAAAACAAGTGAGACATTCTGCCCGGTATCATAAATCATTTCATGCGTACCAACAAACGCCTTGTAACAGAAAAGACAATAGTCATAAACTGGGAAGGGAGAGCCGTGATCGGTTGAGCGGCTTAGTACTTTAGAGATGCCCATTGATCGCAAGTGCTTATGAAATCAATTGGAATGTTTTCATTTTGGATCTTCGATGGCACAAATTCAAATAACAGATTTATTTCGAAAGAATGTTGTATTTATGCGATAGCCACATAGGATCCGCAAAACGCATGTTGATGTATCAACAAAACGTTTGCTCTCTGGGAATGGTATTTTGTAGGTAACGGCTTTTAGAATGTTGGCACAAATATCGAAGAAATATAATATTGTGGATAAAGTGATTTTGGTTAAACATATTCACGCTAAATACAGTTTTTTTATTTTTCTACAATATTTTACCTCATTGGAAATTTAATTCATATTATCCATTAAGACGGATAATATAAATTAATTTAAGTCTTTTTATTCCCTACAATATTTTAACTCATTGGAAATTTAATTTATATTATCCATTAAGAAGGATAATATGAATTAATTGAAGTTTTTTTATTTTCTACAATATTTTACCTCATTGGAAATTTAATTTATATTATCCATTAAGAAGGATTGATGTAACACTGTAAGTAATTTTAATATAAAATTCAATTCCACGTGGGAAAATCTAAGTCAGTGTGCTTTTTCAGTTATAGACTAACCATAAACAAATTTTCTTATGCTAATTGTACATATATTTGTGTACAATACTACGAGAATATGTATGCATATAGAACGCATGGATTTTGTAGGCCGCAAACGAGCGTTTCACGTTGGACAGCATTTATGACTTCTTGTTGGGGTAGTTGGATCCATCGAACATTGAACTGTCCGTAATAAAAGCCATGAAAATACAAAACACGCGAAGGAAATAACACCCATGGACCCAATTTGAGGAGTGACTCATTATGCGCATGTTATAGTGTTATTAAACTCTCCGATTACTGTCGTAACCATCAAAATCACAAGCTATGTGCGAAATATCCCATTATTATAACATGCTGATGTTTCGAGGGCCTTGTACCACGTAACTGATATGCATGATATGATGTCTGCATATGCGAGGACCCTAGTGACCCGTTAGTGATTTGATGACTGCGAATAACCTGGTAACTCGTTACTGATCTGCACATGTTACTGATTTGTTGTCTGTGCAAGGACCCTGGTAACACGTTACTGATTTGTTGTCTGTGCAAGGACCCTGGTAACACGTTACTGATTTGTAGTCTGTGCAAGGACTCTGGTAACACGTTACTAATCTACAGGCTGACCTGCAATTTAAAATATTTATTCTAAATGAAATATTTTCTTGATTGCATGGTCCTGCCAGCGACTCTGACTTCAATGAATGTGCGTCCCTGCTGAGCAGAGGCGTCCATGACAGAAGGAAATTTCACCCTAAGTATCAGAACACACTTGACTTCTGAAGCTAGGAGGGTATCACAGAAGGAGCCAAGATTAGATCCCTTTCAGAATTGTTTCTTATATATTTAAGAATTCTACGAGCTAGCTCATGTTTTGACAACTTTATTTCTATGTTTCTAGAACGTTCGCGTATCGGGATAATTTTTCGTTCTTTTATCTTTGCACGAAGTCTGAAGATCCAGCCGCTAGAGTGGATCCTAAACTTCATTCCACAAATTCCAACGCTCCGGAATCGTTTTTCTGCTCCAATCACCTCTCGAGTTGCGGGAACTGGAGACCTAAAGACCAGTTTTCCTCGGAACATGTCGAGATGGCGCCAAAGGACTTTGACATAACGCCAATCCTGCTGGCTAACAGGAGGGTTGGTTGACGTGTGTTATCATAATCGAAGCAAATTATATTGGAAAGTGATCATGGCAATATTTCTTGCTTGCCCTCCCATGACACGTGATCGTACTCATTGACGTGATCCTCTCTCAATGACCCGTTCTCATTGACGTGACCATCTCTCAATGACCCGTTCTCATTAACGTGACCCTCTCTCAATGACCCGTTCTCATTGACGTGATCCTCTCTCAATGACCAGTTCTCATTGACGTGATCCTCTCTCAGTGACCCGTTCTCATTGACGTGATCCTCTCTCAATGACCCGTTCTCATTGACGTGACCCTCTCTCAATGACCAGTTCTCATTGACGTGACCTCTCTCAATGACCCGTTCTCATTGACGTGACCTCTCTCAATGAACCGTTCTCATTGACGTGATCCTCTCTCAATGACCCGTTCTCATTGACGTGATCTTCTCTCAATGACCAGTTCTCATTGACGCAAAGTTCTCTCACTGACCTATTCTCATTGACGTGGCCCTCTCTTATTGACCCATTCTCATTGACGTGATCCTCTCTCAATGACCCGTTCTCATTGACGCGGCCCTCTCTCACTGACACGTTCTCATTGACGTAACCCTTTCTCATTGACCCGCTCCCATTGACGTGATCCTCTCTTAATGACCCGTTCTCATTGACGCGACCCTCTCCCACTGACCCGTTCTAATTGACGTGGCCTTCTCGCACTGTTCCGTTCTGATTGACGTGACCCTCTCTCGTTGACCCGTTCCCACTGACGTGACCCTCTTTCATCGACCCGTTCTCATTGACGTGACCCTCTCTCATTGACCCTCTCTCATAGACGTGACCCTCTCTCGTTGACCCTTTCGCCTTGTCGTGACCCTCTCTCATCGACCCGTTCTCATTGACATGACCCTCTCTCATTGACCCGTTCTCATTGATGTGCATAGATAGCCCGTCAATGACCCGTTCCTACTGACATGCATAGATAGCACGTCAATGACGTGTTCTCATTAACGTGACCCTCTGAACACATCAATAGAAATGATTCATATGATGATAAAATAAAGAGCGTAACTATGAATGACTTTGCTTTGACAGCATGTTATTTGATTTCGAAACAAATGTAGCTTATAGTATTTTCCATATGTATTTTCCCCAATATAACTTTCCCAACAAACACGCTTTCTTAAACGTGTGACTGATGTGATGCATATCTAAACATTGTATTTCAATTCTACACCTCCTTAAATGTGGTAATGCAGTTCACTGACATTTCAAGACGTGTTCAAAGACTGGAGCTCCAGCACTAGATGTCGTGTAATACCATCTAATACAGGATTTGGACGAAGTGCTTTCTTATTCCTGCCCTGATCACTTAACGACGGTACATAAATCAGTGTTTGATTCATTGAATTTCCCGAAAATGTATTTTAGTGAACAGGTTAAATGAACAGAGTCTTATTAACTGCAACGAAGGTATTTTATATTTATATGAGAATTTTGTGACTACTACGAGAGTGTTTTGATTTTATGAGTCTTTGTGGCTATGACGATAGTATTGATATCTATTGTGGGAGTCTTGTTACTGCTTCAAGAGTACTTTTTATTAATATGGGAGTCTTTTTGACTACTGCGAGAGTCTTTTTGATTATTATGGGAGTCTTTGTGAGTTTTACTAGTCAATTTGATTACCAAGAGAGTCTTTTTGACTACTACCAGAGTATTTTTGATTATCATGAACTCCCTCGTGAGTACTACGACATAATTTGTGACTATAACACCGATGCGAGACGGAATGCAGAGTGGAGGGGGGGAGCAGAACGACAATAAAAGATGTATTCACCGCCCGTACAGTCGTTCGACTTGTCGTCCTGTCCAGCACATTGAGGGAATGGGCACTATATTCCTACTGGAGCCTTCTCGTCCTTCCTATAATACATTATGAGTGATGTTTTTTTTGTTAATTTAAACACTCTGTGGCTTTTTTTCCGCCAATTTTTGTTATTTATTTCATATATGAAATGTTTTTAACTTCTTTCTGACATTTCACATTGAAGTTGCGCTATGCCCTTTAAGGTCTTAAGTTCACAGATGGCATAGTATTCTGAACATGCGGGGTGGACCACTGCCCAGGTAACTATGCGTATGCCTAACTCGATCTAGACTCTAGAGCTGCTAATGGCGGATCAATTCCAAGGAGAGATCCATTTGACGTCTCACCCTGAAGCTGCCGCAGGCTGTTCAAGTAACAGCAAGTAAATCAGAGATTTTTTATTCCAAATACTTGTGAGAGCACCACTGCCAAGGAAACTGGGGGCGCAGTACCTAGTTGCGGGGACTATCTGAACCTCTTGGGCAAGCCAATAGGCATTCCCTCGGAGAACAGCATGAGTCCGTTGAGTAGGCGGGCGTGTCCGTGTCTGTTCAACAGTCAGAGATGCGACCGCCTGAAACCAAAATGTTTTTCTTCCCATCTCCACTCGTCCCTATCCTATAATTCTCAGTCTGACACTCGAGTTTTTTTCGCAGGTGCTGAAATGCCCCGGGTAGTGGTCAAGGGGTAACCAGTAGGGACTAGCTGCGGGAGCTGTGTGCCTACTCTACTCTCTATCTTTTCAAAATTAATTTTCTTGTGTGTACGTGAATTTCTAAAGCTTCGTCAACTATCCCCCACTCTTCTTTCACTAAAATATCTCGGCATGAGCCCTTCTGCTCGTTTTGTTTCCTATATCCTATTTAATGTAACGTAATCTTCTTCGAGATTCTTTCCGATTACTACGAAGTCTGTGACTACTCCATGAGTCTTTCTGACTACTAATAAGTCTGTGACTACTAAGAAGCCTGGGACTGCTACGAAGTATGTGACTACTGCAAGACCCTATGTGATTACAACAAAATTGGTGACAACTAAAATTGAAATAATCAAATCTAATCATATATACAGTAGCTACTTTTATCTGCTCAGCAGGACGAGCGCCATTCTGCAATGTATCGATGTACCTCCACTCATGGCTTTGAAGGATTGTTCTTGTATTCCCTTAATCGTTTATATTCGTTAAGGTTTGAGGACATGGCATGAACACAAGATAGGGTGAAGTCGATTATACGGAAAATCACAGACATCAACGACTCTCGACGAAGCATTTTCAATAGCGCTTCGCTTTAATTAGAGACCCGTTATTAGAAGAGTCTCTCCACCCTCGCCTTGTAATCCCGTGCCTCTTCAATCGTCAGACATAATGAACTTGCCGTAAACATTATATTTTTGCCTTGTATTGAATTAAATTAGTTGCAAATGTGTCCTCTAGCCAGCCACTTAGCATGTCCAAAATATCAACGAATTCAAACTCAAGAAGCATTATATATCTGAATTGGTTGACGTCATTTATAATCAAATGAGTTTTGGCATATGACCATTAGGTGAATTTTCGTAATCTATTCGCACGACATAGAATCACGGAAACTCTAGAGCTGATATTCAATCAAGTTTCTATTTATTTATTCGAAATCAATGAAAATAATTATTTGTTCGACCACATCCGAACTGGGTAAATTCAATTAGTCTTTCATAAATGAAGTGTTTGGTTTAAGTCGTTTCTTTCTTCAACAGTGTTTACACTACAGATTGCCCATTCGATATCATTTAATTAAATGGAAACAGTGAAAATGCACGACAGTCCTGGAGGTGATATTTTTTACGTAACAACGGCTTCTTACGAGCCAGTCTCTCATTTGTATTCCATTTCCAGTCGACACATGAGTTGTTTTAGTCGGACACTTTGGTAGTTTCAGTCGGGTACATGAGCTGTTTCAGACGGACACATGAATTGTTTCACTCGGACACATGAGTTGTTTCAGTCGGTCACATGAGTTGTTTCACTCGGACACATGAGTTGTTTCACTCGGACACATGAGCTGTTTCAGTCGGACACATGAGTTGTTTTACTCGGACACATGAGTTGTTTCAGTCGGACACATAAGTTGTTTCAGTCGGTCCCATGAGTTTTTTTAGTCTGACACTTGAGCTGTTTCAGTCGGACACATGAGTTGTTTTACTCGGACACATGAGTTGTTTCAGTCGGACACATGAGCTGTTTCAGTCGGACACATGAGTGGTTTCACTAGGACACATGAGCTGTTTCAGTCGGACACATGTGTTGTTTCACTCGGACACATGAGCTGTTTCAGTCGGACACATGAGTTGTTTCACTCGGACACATGAGTTGTTTCAGTCGGTCACATGAGTTGTTTTAGTCGGACACATGAGTGGCTTTTTGATACGAGGGTGAAGAAATCATTGAAGACATACCAGACTGATGTTTGATTTTTGGACGCAATAAGCCAAAAAAGGAAACAGTACCATATCGTACGAAGCAGGATGTGGCAATCTGAAACCAGCATTATTACAGAACCAACTGATCTCGGTTATCGTCTGTCTTGTTTGAATCATGTCGGAAATTATCTTCGACAGTCGTTGATACTTCAAGCGCTTTTTGTTCTTCATAGTCTGTTTGTCGTCAAAAAAATGATGTGTCGTTTTGTTTTATGTTTTTTGAACGATTGTACTCTGTTTGAACAATTGCATTTTCAATCGGAATGTCTCGCTCAGCCAGTCCCTGTGTCATTTTATACTTTTGTTTGTGCAGCAAGAATGGCAACTCTTAAACAGTTTAACTTTTTTTTTGTACATTTAATCAACAACGATCGCAACTTCTCACCGCCCACATCCACAACCCTCACTTTTTCGTCTTGACAAACTTCTTGAACAATACCATCGTCTGACATCTCCAGAGATTGCGGTCATCGTCTTCTATTTATTGTACACCTTCGCAGTTCAATATCGACGGATTCAATAGTAAGCTGTTTCATCCTCAACCCGATGCTCTGGCCCGGACGTCGCTCTCTGAGTCTCGGTGGTCTCATCCTTGGGTGTCAGGGCAGGTTCATGTTCCTCCAGTGTCACTTGGTCGAGATGGACCCAATTTATGGGCACACTGTGATATACGACGCTAGTTTATGGCACCTTCCTTGCACGGGTGGAACTGATCTCGTAAGACAAGAGCAAGGGATGGTATACGGTAGTTGAGTAGTGGGATTAGACTGTGGTCAGTAATATATAATATCCAATGATAAAGATAATGCTTACTGTAGTTTTCAAATTGTTCTTATTAGCATCATCTTCTCAAATCTTGGCAGACGGACCGTTTTTCGTAAATTCCACCAATGTTTATCGATTGGAATCATGGAATGAATGCATGTTTGAAAGTATATATGTATTAACTTTAATTGCTTCCAAATATGTTCGAACTGATGCTAACAAATTAAGGTCTGGCTTCCTTAAGCAGCATGCTTTTATAAATTTATGATTCGTGTGACAACCTTCTCGATGACTCACGTCGTGCTGGCAGCACCGGATATGGAATGTGAAGCAATTTTTGACTGATCTGAGTGACAGTATTGAATGTTTGGAGGTCAATACAACGTGGCTGTACTGGATGACCTATAAGCAAGAATTCGAGGAGTAAAAGTGGAGAAAGATAAAGGAAGATATGACGTTCCCGGTATAAATGAAAGTGGAGAGAACCTGATAGGTCTGTGCATGAAGCAGGAGCTGGTGATTGGAAACAGTTTGTTGAAGAAACGAGATGCCCACAAGTACACATGGGTAAGGATGGCCCATGGTGCAGTGGTGAAGAGAGCGCTGATGGATTTCGTGTTGATTTCAAGGAGAGTGGCGGGAAGGCTGCTGGATGTGCGGGTATCAGGAGGTTAGAGTCGAAGAATGTCTGACCATCGACTAGTGGGAGGAAGATTGAGAGTAGAGAAGAGGTGGATGGGGAACAAAAAGGTGGCAGTAGGAAAAGAGGTAGGGAATTTGTGTGAACTGCTGAAACTCCCACCTGCTGAAATGAGAGTTGCAGGAGGCGTTTAGGGAGAAAATAACAGCATGAGTGGGCATGAACTGAGAAATGTTGAGGAAGCATAAGAAACGTTCGGAGATGCGTTGTTAAAATGTGTGATTATTGTGTCTGACTGGCGACGTGTAGACGGGTGCAGAAGAAAGTGCTGCGAGTAGTGGAACGAGAGGTCAAAGTGTCAGTGCTGCCGAAAAGAAAGCTCTTTCAGCAGGTAAAGCGGTTGGTAAGGAGGGCCGATAGAGTCGCTGCTGCCAGGTGTTGTGGACGGTAGTGCCAGAATTTTAAGAGGAACCAAATGACGTTCTGAAAAGAGGTAAAGCTGGTGAGAAAGGGGGAGAAAAGAATAGCGTAGGCGGTAAAAGATGAAAACGGAAAGTAGGTTAAGTACGGAATGTCAGAGAATGTCAGAGAGGCTGACATTGATGCGGTGGGTGCTAGTGCACAAATGCCAGTTCTGGGAAAGATCCTTTCTGCGGACATTACAAAGAAACAAGGGTAGGAGGCGGAAGAGGAGATGAAAAGCAAGGAAAGCCATCGGTTTGGACGGTGTTGCGACTGAGAGGCTGAAAAGAGGTGGTATAACGATAGTCGTATGACTGGCGAGGCGACTGGATCTCTTTTTTTGTGGCATGCGTGGGGCCGATTGAGTGGCGCAGGGCTTGAATTGTTCCGCGGTGTAAAATCAAAGGAGATATATGTTATTTGTTGTCATTAAGTTGTGCGGAAGAGTGTTAATCAAAAAGAATAGAGATCGTACGGATGTTGCAATTAGCGAGGAAGTGTGTGGCTTCTGGAGTGGTAGAGGGTGTGCCGGTTAAACTTATGCAGGAAGACAGTCTGTGAGAAGAAACTTGCGTAGGGAAAGGATGTGCTCTGAGCCGTACACTATGGAAGGCGTTGTGTTTGCATGGAGTGGGCGGAAATCTGTCGTGAGCAGATCAGATTTTCTATGTTGGCAGCAGAACATGTGTCAGAGTGTGAGCTGGGTGAGTGCAGGGTTCACATTGAAGTGGTGCTGTGACAAGGCTGCGTTATGTCTCCCTTGCTGTTCAATCTCTACATGGACGTAGTGATCAGGGAGGTGAACGAGAGTGTATTGGCTCGGAGCATAGAGCTGTTGGGAGCAAAAAGGTGGAGTTGTCAGTTGAGTTAGTTGCTGCTTGCACATGATATGGCACTTGTGGGGAGGTCTAAGGAAATGTTGTGTTGGCCAGTGTCGGAATTTGGCAGAGTGTGTGAGAAAAGGAAGATGCAAGTTAACGTGTGTAAGTAAAGTAGTGAGGTGTTCGAGGAATGCCGATGCGAAGAGAATTAGTGTCCTTTTGATCAAGAGTTATAGCTGGGTTCTCATGTGGAATCTGAAGTGAAGTCGCGAGTGGAGGACGGGTGTAAAATGTTGAGTGTTCTGAAGAGTGCAATGTGCTATTGGACGTTGGGGATAGAAGCAAAGGGAGGGTTGTACGAAGGTGTAGTCTTCCCATTGTGCTCTACGAAGCTGAAACTTGAGGGTGTGAACAGAAGAGAGAAGAAGGTTAAGTATTTTCGAGATGATATGTTTGAGGAGCAGGGTTGGAGAGACGCCCAGTGTCCGGATCAATAACGACGTTGCTTGAATTAGGACGGGGATGACGGAACAAGTTAGATGACAGAGTAGATTCACGTGTTCTGTGATGGTTTGACCACATAATGATGGTGAAAATACTACAATAATAACAAATCGTTTGTTCACCAGATGCCTCGTGATGGTCTGGTGTTTCACAAAGCATTTCTTAAGTCAAAAGTGTCCATTACTCAAAGGGTACGAAACTACAGGATTATGTATTAGGTTACCTATGGATGATGGGAGATTGATGAAAAGGGTGATGAAGGCTAGAAGTGAGTGGACGTAGGCCTAAAGGAAGACCGAAATTTTGGTGGATGGATGATGCGAAGCAAGCAAGTGTGGAGGTAGTAAGTGAGCGTGCAATGGATAGGCCTGAGTGGAGAATGATTGGAAAGGGAAGAATTTTAGACTCTGCTCTGATGTGCTTTCCCGCCTTTGCAGTGGCGTTGACAAACTGAATGGTCGTGGGTGGGCCTCCCCCCCACCACCCACGACCATCCCGGTTGTCTATATGGAGCAGCATAACTAATTCAGTTAAATTGTGGCACCCTGGGGCTGCCCCAGAGTGCGGGTCGCGGGGCTTCTCGGTCAGACCCTCTAGCACAAAAAGTCAAGTTGTAACTTACAATGTAAACAGTAAATAAAATTTTACCTCTAAATCTGGTCACATTTTATTATTTTTTTAAATAGTACATCAGTTCACTATGTGGCACAGTGTAGACAAAATGTCTTGTCTGCCAAATGAAGATAGGGATGATATGCACGTTTTACCATTTTTGAGACAGGGAAATGTAAAAGAAAACGTTACACCTAGGCATCTGGAAAACTAGGTAGCTTATAGTTTTTTGGTATATGTGAGCAAGTGTTTATTTTAGGTGTTTCTACCTGCTGCCAATGATTGTATCTCTCTTTTTTCTACCTCCATATATATTAACCAGTTGACAAAAAAAAAATTATCATAAGTAACCGCTCATAGCTGAAAAAAAGAATTATCGTAGACCACAGGTGAAAATAACATAGGAAAGGATATTTCCTGAAATTTTACTTGGCTTACATCAAACAGCCAATCTTCTGCGGAATAAAGCGTTAATCGTTTATTGTTGGAAATGTGATATTACTGAATCAAGAGCATCTTGGTCAATGAAGAAATTACTCCACGGATTATTTGAAATAGGGCATAGATATTGTCAGGTTTCGCGTTTAAGACACACTGTGTGATATATCCTCAGTGAGAATAATTAAGGGAGTGAAGGTAAGGACCAGCTGGTCACGGGAAATCCGGTTGGTGTGAAATAATGTCGATTTAGAAACAATTTCATAGTCAAGCTATTGCAGGTAATGTTGTGTGTAAAATTGCGCCACCAGGTTGTAATCAAACATCAGGGGTTGAATGTCAACAGACCTAACATTATCAAGCATTTCAGTATGTGCTTCGGTAATCACATTGAGTGCATTTCCGAAACTGCGTCTTCAAAAAAGAATGACCCAGTATCATCCCATACTT
>SDVV010004603.1:0-20026 GCA_016164225.1 Gammarus roeselii
TATATATCAGTTATGAGGTTGGAGACGCCACTGGTTGCTACCAGTAACCAAGTATCCAATGCAATACTCTACTGATAATAATTTAAAGGGCCTTCGATGATTTAGGAAGTTTTCATGATTGTTCGGTTCCAATCTTAGAGAAGTTGTTAAACAATTTTTTTCCATAAACACGCTGTGCCTCATTTGTGATGAGCAATCCTTCGTTACTTAGAACGAGGCTGGTAACGAGACCCTCCTAATCTCCCACCCCTACCTCATTAAGTGGTCTTATTGAAAGCTGTCTTCCAAGAAAATATACGACTCAAATAGTTTCAAAGTTGAGTCAAGTGCCAGCAGCGGTGTGAGATATTAGGGAGAAATTCATTCCAGTAGATCCCTGGATGTTAAACAAGTCAAAGCCTTTGATTGGGTAACGCGAGTTTACTGAATCTAAATACACGTCTAATACAATCCATTTAACCACAAAACTTCCCTATCTACCACTCTAATGAAAACCACGTTCAAATTTTCATAATATGCCTTATATTTTCTTTCTGAACCTTCTTGAAACTGAACTCCAGAAGATCACTTAGGCAGACTTCTTGTGGAAATTTTATTGCAGCCTTGTTGGTGTCCGTGAATACGAGAGGAAGTTTAATTAAATTTAAGCCTTCACGAAAATGAGAGGCTGGAAAGGAAAGGGTCCGTCTGTTCGAGCTAATGATAATAACTGGTTCGTCACGCAATGAGTTAATTGGTTGTATTGGTATAAGAATAAAAGCGATTGAAAGGAATAGGCCGGCCCTGTTCATCATATCATCAATGACCATCATCCCAACTCGATGTCATTTACGCATAGTGTAACCATTAACATCATCTGATGAAGCAATATTGTTACTCTATGAATATATTAATGTTTAAATCTACTAGATCACCACTCCGACAAACCACTTCATACACGCACCCGATTACAGTTTCGCCATACCATTAATTTTAAATAAAATTGAACACAAAATCCGTTCCATATTACAATGATTAACTGAGTGGTTCAAAGAAAACGTACATAGGAAACACGTACGTTCACTGTTTATTCGAACGTGAAAAACTGTATTGTATAATTATCCGTCAGCATCGAGCATCATTCCACATCCCAAAATACTTTCACTTGAAGCTCCCCTTTCCTTTATTCAGCTTTAAGTGATACGTGTGTTCGTGCTGAACATACAACAGCCCAAAGCGCGGCGCCGCTAAGACTAACCGATCGAGGGACACAAAAGCGCGGCCGGAATTGAGCATTGGCTCTGCTGTGACGAGGCAGAGTGTCAGGGAGGGTGAGCGAGGGACGCTATGCTATTGTTAGTAAGATTAACTATTAACAGGATCCATTTATAAATAATCTTCAGATATTCAGGAGAAGCCTTATAGATACAAATTATATTCGCACTGCCTTGATCAATAAGTAGGTGGTTCCTATAATAAAAACGAACTAGTGAATATGAATCGCATCATGGACTTTAGAAATGACCGATAACAATTGATGATTAGTCGCAACTAATTGTTTTTAGGTGCGAAAAAATTATCACAAACTAAAGGGTCACATGAAAAATAACTGATACACTTGTTTTCGAACTTGTTAAGTTGTGTTTAGTACTAAGAAAAGGGTCAAATGCAGTGGATAAGAAAATCAGACCGATACTGCTTTGTGTCACAAACATGAAAATGCCATGCACGTATACATGTTTGGCCGACGTACTCTAGACCCTGGCGCCATCTGACGAAAGACATTTGGAGTATTTTACCTTCCCCTTTCGTAAGCAGTGGGTTGGTGAAATGGCGTCAATTGCTTATGCTGACCGAGGCAAAGAATCGCTCGAATACGCAACCTATGAGTTATGATACTTGCATGGATACTACGGTATTACGCTATTGCTTGACCAAATTGTTAATATTCGAAAATGAAACATTTACCATCAGACGTTGTGGGACTTCGCCCTAGGTTACCAGCGTAGAACGTTTGCGAAAAAAAAGAACACCAGCGATTCATTAATGAGGAATATACATGCTCTAACTGTTGAATACCTGACACTTATCACATAGCAGTGATATTTCTAATACGTCGAATGAATTTCTTGATATTAAAACGAATTAGATTGATTCATCTTCCATAACTTTCCTCTCATAATATGTGATTCTATACAGAAACATTCATCTAAACTGAAATAATTGAAATACTTCTGACCATGTGCTAACATAACACTAGCTAGTATTAAGCTCACTTAAATTTACCTATTAATCGCAATGTTCAAACTTCGTGTACAATTGGCCTTTAAATCGTATTTTAAAGTCTTGGCTCTAGAATATCAGATACTTAATAAGTCATAATATTGGCGACAGCTCAATCATATTTACCTCATTCATGGTGAAGAAATCGTAATATTTCAAATTTCCGAGAAAAAAAATCCATAATCATGTAGCTTCATTAAAAGGTAACCACGATATGGAAAAAACGGTGGAAAGAAAAAAAATGTGATGACTGCGCTATCAATAAAGCATAGTGACGGGTTTATGCGAGGGAGAGATAGTGCACATAGTGTTGGTCTTTCAAAAAAGAAGCTACTTGCATTAAGAGGACGTTGGATAGCACAACGAATTCAATTCTGCCAGATTAACTACGGAATGCCACTGACCCTGCCAGCTCTCGTAGCTTGTGCCGGTGGCGCTCATTACACCATGCGGCCGTTGGCGTCGTTCTTGTAGGAATAATAAATCTAAACCCCACTGGCCGGGCAGTCCCGTAATTTTCACTGGCAGCGCGTTCTTGACCCTTTGGCCGTAGCTGTCACTCGTTCAAGGTTACCCAAGAAAGTTTGCCGACTGGATGGCTAGTTACGAGACCCCGTACGTACTTCTCAAAGTGGAACTTGATACATGACATCAAACAAAAGTGTATCTGGTTAAAAAAAAATCACTGATTCAATTGAATATTAACAAGCAACACTTGGAACTCGTATCAACGGGTGATGTTGATTCGAGAATATACAAAGGACTGGCAAGTCTTTTGTATATTTTGTAAATTCTACAATAACATCAACATCAATAAATATACTCAAGTCAGAAATAATCCTAACCCTATTAGGCCTGCATAGTGTTTAAAATCCTACATAAAACTAACACTCTCTCATATCTCTTTAAAGTGCTATTATATGTTGCTCTTCTTTAAGCAATTATTCAATCCAATAATCATCAATATGATCGTTCAATAATATGTCAAAAATTGTCAGTACTTTGTCTACAAATAGCATTATTACATACTTTCACAAGAGCATCAGTGCCACATTGAGACGACAGGGTCTTGACTGGAAGTGTGTTTAGTATGGGACTTACTGCAGTAGGAGAAGGTTGTGTTGATGAGAGTGCGCTCCGCCTGATACGCCGCGGGGTACACGTTCCAGTAAAATTTTTACTATGTGGCTTATTATTCTGATTTACTTCGCCAGATCTTATCAATTGACTATACCACAAGCAAGAGAGATTTATGCTACATATGATGACCGAAGGTCGGTTACCTGGTCATAACAGTTAATCAGCAACTGGTCGATGAAAATAAGTGGGTCATGAAGACCTACAAAGCAACAACGCTGGACTCCGTCGTGACGTCTCGTGCCGTGCCTTATAGGGTAAACAGAAAAGTACTAATTAATTTTTCGGATGTCCATGGTGTTACCCTTCCGAAATTAAATGTTTTCATATCAAACCAAGTGATTATTTTGTTAATGTTTGCCGATGGTCACTTTGATTCCATCTGTGTTACTGAAACTGTTTTGTTTTATGGATGAGAGTTTCTCATTCATTCAAGTGTTGATAAGTGCATTCACCAATGGACAGTATTCAGTTACAGTCAGAACGCAATTTTTCAAAGCAATGGAGGAAATAAGGTGGTTTGACCTCTATGACAATCCTAAAATACAACAACCAAAAATGTGTAATTGCTCTATTTCCTCCTATTCTTTTAGAAAGACTGCATCTCAAGTGCTATTAGATTATTTTAAGTGTTTGAATTGTCATGTTTCGAATTAAATTGATTTATGTTTATACGTAGGGCTCAAAGCTAATCATTTATGAATGTTATATGTCAACTCAATCCCAAGTTAGTCGACATAACTATATAACAAAGGTATAGCATCTCTCGAGCACGACTGCAGCACGAATACAGTTAACAAAATTAATTCCCATCAAAGTCAGTTTTATGAATGCCTATCATGAAGCATTGGTCGTAGCTGTTATGGATGCCGGGCGAGCCTTCCTCCTTAAAAAGCGATCACCAAACATGCGATTGAAATTACGAGTTATGCGAAGCAGCAGAAATATCACCTAAACATGCAGTCATGTCTGCGGGCGTCGCCTACGCTGTTAGTTTGGTGCTTTGTTTCTTTATGGTGTTTTATGGAGGACCGGCGGAGGCTTGTTCCATTGCACGGATATTGTATTGCAATGAGGTAAAATGTAATGGGCTGGTAGCGACGTATTGCCATCACCAGCTCTGTATTGATCAACGGTTATGTTGCAAGGGCAAATTAGAAATTCATCACACATTTTATAGCTGTATAAAAAAAACTCAATGTGATATTGTTGTACTGAAAATCCGTGAGAGTGCGGAAAGCTATTTTCAGAACATTGTACCCAAATCGTTTCAAAATGTTTACCTAATAAGCTGAATCGAGATACTTGTACACGTATAAAGGATGGGATCCCATGACAAAGCATGATTGGAATTCAGCATAAAAATGAGCAGCCGCATGACAAACATATAAAAGTTTCTTGTTTCATTTGCTGTTGTAGTATCTTCTGTTTTATAGCTAATTAATGTTCACTAATTCGAGAAGAAGTCAGATGAATCAATGCAAGCATATTTTCATGACGGCAAGAAATTAATCATTTCCAACTATTGTCCCTGTGGGTGATTTAAAATGTGTTAGCCAACAATCAATTACCTAGTAACTAATTGTGCCGCATAATACTCGCCAAACATACTTTTGCATCAATCAGTATAAATTTATAATGCGCTATCAGAAATTGAATACTAATGCGAGATGAACTCTGTTGATAAAATGTTGAACATTTTAATTGATCGAACATGTAACCATATGTTTCTATTACATGCTTCATCAATCTCCAATAATTTAAAATGCAAAGTCGACCATATCTTCAACCTTTGTTGGCGATTGAACGAATTTTATAAAATCGTTTGTGTGCTTCGCGATTGTGTTTGGTATTGTGAGGTGAATACAAAATTGTTTGACTAACATCTCATGCGGTTAAATACATATGAATTGTTTAAAGGCGGTTATTGATATGAGGTTTTTCATTGGAGCTCAGAAAAAAGGCGGTCATGTGCGATAGGAACAGGAATTTAAAAAAAACGCTACAATGTGTTTTCATGCTCTCAGGAGAAAATATTTGCGACTCTTCGTATACCACCAGTGCTGTGGAGTCTTTAACAGACCGAGGAGACCCTCGTAACCGGTAAATTTCACCCCGTCACAATAGCAGTCAGCATGTTTGTTAGTAATCGCGTTTCACCGTCTCATTGCAGACCACACGTTTTTTAATTCTATTATCTCACTCCACGGCCTTATTTCTGTATTCATGCGAGTAACAGACACCAGAGGACACTATTTTACTCTGAGAAAAATAGAAAAATGATCGTAGCAATTCATTACCTCAAATTTCAATTTATGTTATGAAATTAGGTAATTTTTCTGTTCTGAACGTGTAGCAGAAGCCTTCAGTACCCATCCCTGTCATGAGTTTTTGAGCGACCTATCGGATGAGCCAACAGAGCTCTGACGGATATCATCTCAATTTTCTTGGTGTTTGACTTTGAATTCGATAATGTGGAAATATGTTCATGTGAGTTTTACTTCCATTGAAAAAAGCTGTTAGTATTTTTTGGTGTGATTTTTTACTGACACTCAATTTTTTACTGATTTTCTAGAGTGTATATAATTTTATGGGATATCAGAGAGTACATAATGGAATAAAAAAAAAAAATACGGAAAGGACAATTTCATGGAATTGGTGTATGTTAGGGTTATAATTAGGTAACACAAGTCCTAAATATTGGCTCAGGGGAACTAATGAAAAACTCCAACCTTTTCCTAATGCCCATGGGAACACCTTCGCTAACTTCATACTGATGTGTCTCCTCTAGGCCTAGAGAATAACCCAAACTTCTACCATCCTCTAGGCCTACAATCACTCACTTCCGCTTTCATCATATTTTTCTCCATCATCCATCCTAAATAAATGTCCGAATCACCACAGATCACGCAATCTACTCATTCACAAAAAAATCTGACGACCTCCCGTTCTAGCTCGAGCAAACGTCATATTTGATTTTAGATCTCAGGGTCAACCATTTATTCGCATTAAATATAATTTTTTTACTCTCTTACCCACCCCCCCACCCCCGCGTCGTTGCCGCGTAAAGCACCACTACCTACAGCAATAATGTCAGCCTCTCTGACACCTCAGCAACATTCAATAAATCCACAAAATGCTCACATCACTACATCAGTACCCTTCGACAATGACCGGCCGTTCTTTACACTTTGTCCACACCTTCCTTCCCGGTCTCCACCTTCATCATCCTCTTCCCGCATAGCAGAACGTCTTCTTTGTTCTCCTCAAAATTCTCCCAAACAATCAACCCCCGTTTGCTTACGCAAACACACCTAAGCTCTTTCTCCTTCTCTCAATAGTTGTCATTGATCACCACTGACCTCGCCTGCAAACAGTTCTCTAAAACTCTTCTTCTCTCTGCCAATGTCAGTTAATCATCATCGTTCCAGTGCCAACCAACACCAGGTGGCACGGCCCACACTACACGCATTTATCGAAAATCTCAACAACACATTCCCCAAACGTCTCTTATTCTACTTCAACAAATCCCGTGCTCTGCCTCCCAAAGTGCCATATTGCCCGTTCATATTATGATTATACAACATTGATATCAATCGATTTTGAACTATTTGTGCAGAGTCAACAATTTGCCCAATATAATACCATTTCATAATGTAAATAACATTGAAATGAATGATCGATACATTCGCACGAAAAAAATCCTTGCAATGTGTATAATTTCTTTACTATCATTTGAAACGATCTAAATCAAAAACACTATTGACTATCAATCATCTAAGAAACTATCCGAATTTATATATGATTGGGGTACAAAACAAAACCTTGATTTCTATGTTCTCCTTTAAAAACCTCACATTGATTAGATGTATCTTCTCCAACTAAAGGGCACATACCTTAATAAAAGTACAGGAGTAGAAGCACAAGAGTACTTGTGAGCTAAGATTATGGAAACCTAAATCTCGAGCAAATTTGACATAATTGTCAAACAATTTAGTGCTTCCATAAACATAAAGCAGAAAAGAGCCATATTTGCGATTGCTCATTCCGTTTAAAGAAATATCCAACAATCCCAGGCTGTTTTAGGAGTGGTGGCCGTAACATTGGGGGAATGCATTTGTAAGCCCTCCCCCTCCCGAGTGGAAGTGGTCCTGCAAACTCTGTCACAACCTGTGATGGGTGTTTGTGAAATATTCAGAGGAATGTTATGGCAACGACTATTGGTAAGGGTTTTTATTTCATGGACAGCGTTTTGTCGTTCAGGTAATGATTCAAGTCATCATCAGCACTGGGTGTTTGAATGAGAGAAAATTCCATCTGTTTCTGTTAATATTCATTTACAACATGACATATTTGTACAAAAAAACACTAAATCGGAAATTGAGTAAACATATCAGACAGTTAGAGGCAAACTCTTTGGTTAAAAATGCCAAGGTGTTACACGTCGTGTCGATGTAGCTACCAACCGCCAAAGAATGAAATTATTCAGGAGAGACGAATCGCTCGAGCTTACGACGATGTCGTCATTGCAATTCTCAGGAACGCACTAAAAACTCAAATCACAATCTTAGATGAATCACACCCGGACAATGTTATGAAAACCGTGATGAATCCAACCAACCTTAAGGGTGATGAAGTTGCTCACTAGTCAAAATTTGTAGCCAAAAAATATGACCACTCTAGTAGTTTTGCACCAGCCCACCCTCTGAAGCCGCAATTTGAATTAAAAAATATTACAGCGAAGCAAGACAAGCATATGGGAACAAATGGGCAGTGTTCCAATAGATATTCTCCCCTGCAATATGACGATGATACATCTATATTCGATGGAACGATGCCTTCACAACCAACCAAAAGTGACATCAAGTGTCCTGTAGGTAAAATAAAAATCACTAGAGTCCCAAATTGTTCAAACTGGGAGCAGCGACCATCTCTCAGCAAACATGTCTGTAAATACCCATCACAACATAAATAATATCTTGATTAATCATGTAAACGTTAGAAGCTTAGGAACAGATAAGTATTGAACAAAAAATATGGTGAAGGAGGACTCAATTGACATTCTATGTCATACTGAAACTTGGCTGGTATCTGACATTACCAATACATTCATCGAGATTGACGGTTTCAATGCCTATTGGAAAATTCGAAAAAAGAAAAGGAGGTGGAACCGTGATTTATGTTCGAGAAGAAAACACCTCTTCACAAGTTATGCAAAACGACGGTAATAAAATTGCTGACCTTTGGATGAACATCCAGGTACGAAAAAACAGATCATCTGTAGTAGGTTCTCATAACAGTCCCCACAAAGCAAGTGTAGTCTTTTAAATACATCAAAGAAATATTTCTAGAAGCTATCAGCTTAGGAAAGACGCTATACATTTTGGGAGATTTCAATGACGATCAATCGAGATTGAAATCTAACAATATGAAGCAGATTTTAGACAGACTCGGGCTGCACCAGTGCATAAAAAGAGCAACAAGAATTACTCCCGAATCCCAAACTGTACTTGATCTGCTCATAAGTAACAATCTGAATTCCATTGTTACCACAGATGTAGTACCCAATTCCTGCTCCGACCACCATGAAATAAACAGCACCAGTAACATCAAAAAAGAGAAGAAACAAGTATACAAAATAACCTGTCGTACAAAAATAAATTACACCGCTAATAATTTCAGAAAAAAAACTAGTGGCAAGAGTCGAGTCGAGATGATAATACCAATACATTGCACAAATAACGTAACAGAGCAAGCCCAAACACTCACAGACTATCTTCTCACATGTCTGAACGCTATGGCGCCAACGAAAACTAAAAGAATGAAAAGCATGCCGGTTAATTGGACTACAAATAAAAACTGCGAAATGAAATTGCACGTAAACATTATCTCAAACATAGACCAAAACGAAGCATCACTTGATTAAAATCATTTCGAATTCAAAATAGAAGAGTCAAACGAGAAGTCAGATGGGCTTAAATTAGATACCATCATGAGGAACTAGAACGATGCAGAAACAATCATAAAGAAACGTGGAAAGTACTGAAAATAATTGTTCTCTACAAAAAAAGGTCACCTCGCCTACTTAAACGAATCCTCACGAAAAATCAAAGAAGTTCAACAACTACTTTGCAGGAGTTGGGAAACAGGTTTTTTAAGAGGTTACCCAGGAAGATTATCAAGGATTACATTGCGACGCAACATATACATGGAGTCCATAAGCTTTTGATGGAGTCAGTGACCAAGCAGCAAACGTCTTATGGAAACCAAAGAACGTTTCGCAGCATGAAGTAAAACTAGCTGTATTTGCCTTGTAGAACACAAATTCTACAGTGATAAATGGTTCAGCCCTACAATATGAAAAAAAACAGCATAATAGTTACCTTGCCTTATATCAGCAGAGTTATTAACACCTTTATAGCAAGTGAAACTTTTCCGGAGATCAACAAGCAATTTATAAATCTGTGGACAAGAATGAACCATCCTACTTTGACCGATCAATCTTTTGACTGTCCTATCCAAGATTATTTAAACAAGCTGTTCAATGACTGCCAGTATCAGGCAAAAATTTTCAACAGAAGACGCACTCATGAGCATCACTGAAGATCTGTACAAAAACTTTGATGACGGGCAGATATATCTGCTAGAATCGCTAGACTTATCGAAAGCATTCGACTGTGTAAGTCATAAAATTATTTTTGTCAAGCTCCGTAACATAAGAATAGACCCTACTTGGTTTGAAAGTTATCTGATGAATCGGCAACAATCACTTAAACTTGATAACGCAACTATGTCACATCAACCAACAATTACCTTTGGGGTCCCTTAAGATTCGATACTTGACCCGTTGTTGTTCTTGGTGTGATAGAGACAAAATGCATCTTGGTTCTGCACGAACTCGAAAAGACAGGAAGTTACAATGAATTTCTCTATCAGGATAGACAAATCTGACATACCTGTTGAAGACAAATTTATAAGCCTGGGAGTATTGTTTGATCCCGATCTTCCATTCAAACACCACGTAACTACTCTGTGTTCCATGTTGAATGGAACACTTATGTTCCTAAACTCCACAAAAAAGGATTGGGTTTCAAATCAAGATCACTGATTGTCCTAGCTTTAGTATTTTCTCACATTAACAATTGGCTTTCAATTTGTATTAAATACACTAAAACTCAAAGGAAAAAAGTGCAACGTTGTTCAAACTTTACGGCAAGAATAACATGCGATGGTAAGCACAGAAAACGAAGCCAAGTTAGTCCTCTCTTCGAAAAATTACAGTGACTCAATATCGACAACAAACCGGCACTCCATGAGTCGACCAAAATTCATGAAGATCTTCTAGGATAAACATTCACCCGTTAGCCAAATGCACATATATTCCCGAGGTGAAAAGAACAATCGATTCACAAAAAATAAGATACTTTGCACGTTGAACACAGGAAAACATATACTGCCCGTAGAGTTTTTTCGATCAATGGATCAAAATCCTGGAGCAGCCTCCCAACGAACCTCAAGAATCTTGAATAGGACACGTCCTTCAAGAGAAGGCTTAATAAACACCCATTGACCGAAAAATTCTAAACCATAACTTTGCCTACAAATATAAGATACATACATAATAGGTACCAATAACTAGACAATGCAATCTGTTCTTGATCATGTCCGCAAATAACACCACCATAAAACTTAATGCTGAGCCTCCAACAAATCGATTTTACTCTGAAGATGCAAATGTTTTCAATGTTGCTACTGATCACAATTGCCTCTTCCAAATACCCTTGGTGTTAACAAGCGTTTTGTCTATTTTTGTGTTTCGAATGTTACAATCGTTTTAGTATAATTCTATAATGAGCTCAGTTTTTCAAGGAACGATAGGTAGCTCCCAGCTTTGACAGAGGTGAACTCGATGTGAATATAATTCATTGAATCTTTTCTACCATTTACCCTACCGTTTTTGAAGTTACAATCATCGTCACAGAAGCGTATATAGTGCGTCATCTTCTATAACAGAAGTATATTCATCTGACTTTTGTACTTCAGTATCGAATTATTCTGATTGTCAATCATTTAACTATTTCCTAGCTGTCATGAAGTAAGTATATTAAGTGCCATTTAATTATTTTATGAATAACGGATGTCGTCTATTCACCACTTCATTTTTCATATAATTTTTTAGACCTATCTTTAAAATATCTTGGCGCATTTCATCATGAAATGTGCAGATTTCTGTGTTTTATGTACATTTTCATATGATTTGTGTTGTCTATTCACGTTTTCATTATTCACACAATGTTTTGGACCCATCAATACAATATGTTAGCTCATTTGATTTCCCAGCCCCATGCTCTCAGAATTCCTTAGCCACAAGTGCTGCGTGATTTTTCAACCTCATGTACTATTGATTTCCTAACGCCAGACATTCCTGATTCTTATCTCAAATAAAACGTTGGCAGTTGATCATTGCATGAAATCAGAGCCGGCGGCCCACTATAGATAAGCTGCGACGAATTCATATGGATTTTTCGTTTCCGTGAATTCGAATAGTGTATATGATAACTGAGTTTTATGTGTAATATATAAAAAATGGAAACCCATTGCCAGATGATGGAAATAAATGATTTAATATTATTAATAATAAAAAAGTATTAATAATAATAATAATAACTAAGTGTTTTCAAGTGGGCTCGATGATACGGATTCCTTCCTCCCAAAGATCCACACTTCGGGAGGAAACATTTAGGAATACTCACTGGAAATGCATTGGGGTTGTGTAGTAAAAAGTTTACTAAGGCAACCTCATTTGAAAATATGAATGGAGCACTAACATCAATAAAAACATGAATCTTCTGTCGCCAGATTATTTTATCTAATGACAGATATTTTTGTATTCCTCAACCTGAGACAATGTCAATGTATTAAAATCACAAGGCTGCCTCTACGTGGCGATATGAGTTATTACCTCCATCAGCCTTGCCAGAAATATGCAGGGTCTCTTGGCTGGCTTATTATAATCGCAGCTGCTGGGGCCAGGGATACCAAGAAATAGGGCAGGTCAGTTGCCCCATCAGCATTGCCAATGACGTGCAGTTTCCCATTGGAGGATTCGTTTCTCCAAAGCCTATGGGCCATGCAAAGAAAGAGATAACATAGGCATGGATTCGTGTAGCTTTGTTAGAGGCAGGTCGTGAAAAAAACATCATCAGCATCCGCAACAGCCGCCACTGTTCAGAATTCAAAAACGGGGGGTGTATGATGTGTATGCGTGCAACGATGGTACTGCAACCGCTGCAGAAAGAAAACACTGAGATGCTATGATAACAATCAATAGTTTTGAGTACCTATCTTCGATCACAATCATGTAACTTATGATTACAATTTCTGATCAGAAAGAAACATCTATGACTAAATATGAGGGTAAAAAAGGTATCTATCTTAAATGTCTTTACTGTATAGTTGAGGACACGAAGGAAGAAAGGGTTGAGGAGGTTCCGTTTCCCGTAAGTGATTTGAGAAGCGATATTCATTTAGTATAAGAAAAGTTACTTATTTAATGTGGTAAACATTACTAAATAATTACATATCGTTCGTTCGATGGAAGTTTATTCATACAAAGAGGATAATTATATTGTGTCCCTATTATTGTCAATAAATGTTAAAAAATAGAGGCGCCGTGCCTAACCAATTGATTCTTGAAATGTGATTGGATAAAACTACCTACCCAATAAAACATAAAGCAATATCAGAAGTGAGAAACATTCGGGAGCCCAGCGTTCGCACTACAATTATTTCCGTACACGCGCACTATCGCCAATTCACTTCACCTCACTGTCATGACCGGACACTGTCATAACCGCTAAAAATCTTTCATCACACGTGCTTTCGACCTAAACGATGTTTCAGCCCACACGCATTTTCCGCCACTTCAAAATCTGCCACTGTAATTTCTGCCACTGTCTTCACTTCTAAACAGGCGTACCAACCTACTGGTTATCACTTTAATGAATCTTCAATAAAAAACGCTAATAAACAGCATTACGTACCCTAGAAAAATACGTATGTTTGCCCCACGGGTTAGAAATACGTACCCAAGGTTAGGTTAGGTTGGGTAGGAAAAGTTTCATTAAAGTGATAACCAGTAAAATGGTACGCCTTGTGGCTGATTCTGACGTGGGCTGAAACATATTTTAGGCAGAATGTCACTGGCAGATATGACAGTGGCTTGTGTGACTGAGGAACGCTATGAATGTTCGCTGTTAAAAATGGTACTGTAGGTAGATAGTTGGAACAACTTGTGCCTGATAAGACAGTTGGCGGAAATGCAAGGGGCTGATCTGACGTTAGCTATAAAAGAATTTAGCGCCAGGGATAGCGACCCAAACATTCGATATAACCTATATGTAAGACATTTACCAAACGGGGCTGGGCAAATATATTGGGTTGCCAAATTTCATTGGATTTTTTCATTGGAATATTTAAAAAAATATGACTGCAGGTAAACAAAATATTTTTTTATATCAACTCAATCGTTCGACCAGTTGTTCGATTGGTTTGTTCGGTTGCAAGTTCATTCGATAAACGCAACTAACAGGCAGCGTAGTAACACGAGACTGGACCTCCCGAACAGAGTTTCCTGTTGATGAACTGCATATTAAAAGATGAATTAATGACCACAACTACAACCCACTTGAAGTCGTCAGAGAATTTCAATATATAAAAAAGCACAATTGGAACAAAAGAAGATATTCGTTGGAATTGCGTTCGCGTTGAGTCACCATCTCAGGCATTCGGTTGAATTGATCTGGCTCGTTCACGAACACAAAGAATAAAAGAGGGCGACCATTTGATTTTGTGTTTCCTTGTCAGACGAAGACTTGAAGGCCATGGTCGCTAGGTTTCCAAAAGGGACAAATTACATCATTTCTGCACAGAGGCAGCGAGCGGAATCGGTGTGAGCCCAAATGGAGAGCTTGAGGACGATCATTGTTCCAAGCATTTGGGCTTTCATGTCGATAACACGTCCTAGTTGAATCTGAATTTAAATCCAGTGCATTTAACAGTAGTGATGAGCTAAAGGATTAGGGTATGAAACAAATAGAGAGTTGTGTGAGAGGTAAAGTTGTCCCTGCTGTGACCTTCTCCTTTGACGTTTCGTTTAGAAAAGGGATGGATGCGGGTGGGTGAGGGATCAGCAATTATGAGTCAGACTTCTGGTCCGGTGTCGGACATTGAACTCCATCTTCTCATCTGACCCAAAATGTGCAATGCAGGATCCTAGATCCACCCTTTAGCTTATATTGACTACGTTTTGATATGAGTGTGAGTGCATGAGAAGAGCTGTTTCTGAATGACCTCGACGCTAGTTTTAATTTAACAAATTTTCCGTTACATGAATTTAAATGGTTTCCATAATCGTATTGCATGGACACCGTTGGGCCCCTATAAACACGCGATCTCAGATAAAGATGTCCGAAATATTGAAGTATTTTGAACAGGTTTATGGCGAAGACGAATTGTGCATTCGTGAATATGACCTTTAATACATCGGCGCAGACGCATGACCGAATCTCCCAGAAGGGGGTCGCTGACGTAACGACGTAACTCACACTCCTCTCATGCCCTCACACGCATTCCAAAACTTAGCCCTCTAAAGCCGAAATGTCCAGCTAGAACCCGCAACACATTCTTCGGTTCTGATTTGAGATCCGAGATCAGTGTCAGCAGCAGGACCCGACGGCGTTCACTGGTTTAACCCTGCTGCGTCGTTATTGCCGGGCTATACCCAACACACGTACACAAAGTTTATCAACGGAGCGTCAAGGGCGAGAATGGGCATCATGGAGGCGTCAAGACTCAGCAATTTGCAACCATTCGATGCTCACCCATATTCATATCACGTTTTTTTTTCGATTTCTCCACTCTGACATCTGTCTCCCCTAGAGCCTGCTTGACGCCATTCATCAATTCAAATTTCGGTCTTTCTCTTACTGATGCCCACTCACATCCGCTTTCAGCCCCCTTTTCCCCAAATACCAATCATCTATCTTCACCATGTGTCCGAACCACCTTAGAACAAGTTAATCAACTCTGTTTTCCAGTTTCCTCACCATCCTTGCACAATTGCCCGCAGCATCATCAACATTAATCAACTCCTTAAAATATTGTTACTCCTTCTTACGTACAATATCACTGTCCAACGATAGCCTGCCGATCACATCTGTCACCGCATAATCCACTCTCATCACATCAACCATCAGTAGATTTAGACATAGCTCCGCTCTCCCACATCAACACCCGCACCTAAAACAGCCTCCCAACCACCATCATCTAAATCAACACAAAATCCATAAGCGATATATCTACCAATTCATCACGTACTTCATTCACCAATGTCTACTTGTTGCCATCTCATTTCTTCAAAAAGCTTTTTCCCACCGGTAGCTCCTTCTTCAATGACAAACCTATTAGGTTCTCTCCACTGTCATTTTTTCCTTAGGTTCTCTCCACTGTCATTTTTTCCATTCTCCACCACTACCTCTCCAACTCTAACATATAGGTCCTCAAATTACACAACGTTGTATTGACCAAAAAAGTTCTGAATACCCTCACTCAAATTAATTGAAAAAAATCCATTCCAACCTCACTAATCACGCTGCCTGGTCTATGCTTAATCATAAAAGCCTACCCTTCAACCCCAAACTTAGTCTCCATCCACATCCATCGACAGGACACTGCCTTCCAATCCGTAACGCTACCAGACACCCTTTACGGAGCAGCAGCACCACGCATTCTCGCTGTCAACCTACATACTTCCTGCCATTTACCTCAACAAACTCACGTTCGCATTTACCTTCCAATCTCGTCTCACTCAGCGCTCAAACATCAACCTTTCACATCGCAAACACTGACCTTTCTTCCTCCTCATTGCTTGATCCGTACTAAAACCACGGACATTTAGCGGTCCTAGCACAAGAGCTCGGAAAGGCGATCATCTGGTCGCCTTCAAGTGATAAATTAGATGGAGAAGGGATACCCGGCCTCCCTCGCTCCGTCCCTTTTTGTCGTCTCATACGGCACGGAGGAATATGGTGAAAGAAATCCTAGTTTCGACCATCATTAAAACGACAGCTGAAAAATGAGATTCATAAAGCCTCATATGTTCTTTTTTTATCTGCGATCGAGATCACTGATGGCACTTGGCTGTTTTAAATATAATAATTCAATCAAATTGCATGATATATGACTAAGTCATATGTATTTGGCTCATATATTTAAACACTCTAGGCTAGTTTTTGACTTCAGAAGATCGTTAGCAGGCGAAACCAAATTCTTTAAGATTTTTGTATGTATGTATGTATAGACATACAGCTGTTTACCGCTATTTAGGAGGGTAGCTAAGATAGGTTGGCACAAAGGGAGGAGGCGCCCAATGTCCCGGCCAAAAGACCACCGTGTCCATGCCCAGTCTTGAACTAGCGACATGCAGCACCAGAAGTCGGCACCACTCTTCCACGGCGGCCCAAATGCCATCTGGAAAGACATCAAATAAGCAGGTAAAGGTTTTGTAGAAATTTAAATGTCTTCAGGAAATTGAAAAAAAATCCAAAACTGTTGATGAATGATCTCTTCCCTGTACAACTCATAATATATTGTTCTCATACCATTACATGATGTGAACAGTTGAAATTTATTGGTACAGATCGCAAGATAGAGCCCAATGGGCATCGTCGAATGTATGTCTGCGAACGTCGTGGCAGGACAGTATTTCCTACCGCCAATGTCCCTCCACACAACTCTCCCTTCCTCACCATGTCGTGTCCCCTGTCCTCCCTATGCTGCCACAAAGCTTATCTCCATCGATATATCTTATTGGCAGCTCTGAGGCGCCTGACCAAGATTCATAGGGTCAAATGTGACACAAAACTTCATCATACCTGAAGCAAAATCGGAAACAAAATAATCAATAAAATTTATATAATTTGCATATTAATGCGAACTAGAGTCTACCGTGTGGTTTCGGGGATCGGTCCCTTGATTTCTGTTTTATTGGGAATCTGCATTAGATGATGATTACCAAAGATTTTTTGATAAGAAGACAACTACAGATAAATATATTTTTTTTAAATCTATCTAACATACGCGTGTGACATTAAAAATTCTGATATGTTATATAAAACTCAACAAATTGAATATGCACTTTTTGATTTAACAAAATAAAATAACAAGGTAGTAGTCTACACCACATTACCTAAAAAAATGCAATAATAAGTTTGTTGTAGCTATTTCCATTGGTTAAGAGATGTAATCTACTAACCGATCTTTACCACTGTTGCCGCATGATGGAGTAGCGAATAGCGAGTGATTGTGCGTGATTGGTGCATAAATATGTCAAAACCGATATTAAAAAAAAATCGTGTTATAGAAATATTCCACTTAATTACATTTTATTTTTTTAACATCATGATCATATCAGGTAGGAAAATTAGAGGGTTTAAAATATATTTGAGCCTCATAGAGAATGCATTTAGGTATTGGGTAATGAAACGTAAATCAATCGAAATATATTTTTTTGAAGGAAATAATTGAATCTGCTTTACTTCTTTCATGAATTTAGCGACATTGGTGTATTTAATAATTGCTACAGTGGTCTAACCGTAATTGTGAAATATGTAGCATTATATGAAAGGGTATATTTGTTGATGCATACGGATAACTGTGTGTTGATGTTTGGTCATATATTTCAAATATTTTACAGAGTCATCCATAGACTGCAGTATCAACAAGTTTAAACTAAATCCGACATTTGATATAATATGCAACATTTTTACATTTCATATTCCCATTGGGATTATGATTAATTGACGTCAAGTTATCGTCGAATTATGCTTGGGTTCTGAATATAAATATAACGTAAATGTCCATGAGAAAACCAAATGTATTCAAAAATTATAATAAAACAAATTAATTAATTGGTTAAATCTGATTTACGATTGTTCACATTTATTTGGGAAGAAAATTGTGAATAACATCAGGGGAATTTAAAAAATCCTCTCCCAGTGGTGGCAATTAAGGTCTGCAAGAAAAAGTCTCGTAATTTCTATATCCCGGTCTTCATTTAGTAACCCATTCTAACTTTTCAAGTGTTCATTTCTTTGTTGATTGTTGAACGGCAGAGAGAAGCTAGACCTGTTACAGGGGAGATCATCCGCAGAGAGGAAACGGGCTGGGGCTGACTTTCTTCAATAAAACAATTAAATAAAATGCGCTTATGCCATGAGAGATTCTCTGAAACGCAGTGCTTCTTCTAAATAAGATGTTCTATTGGGCAGTCATAAAAGAGAAAGAGACTAGTAGTAACCATAGACGAAGGCGAAGGATCTGTTGAACAATACCAAACTCATTGCGTGACTTATTTATATAATACTTGTGGGTGAACTAATTTTGGGACATTTTGCTTGTTATAAATTACGAATCGTGACCTAACTCTGAAAAATTTTTTTTAGTTCTATTAGATCAAAGTTTTATTGAATGAACTGATTCAATATATCTACAGAAATGATTCAATCATGGTTTAGATATGCACGAGCGAAAAGTCAGCCTTTCTATTTACAAACTTTGCATGACAGCTCAGCTATAATTTCCAACAGATCACCGAAACTTTAACAACCCAAACATGAGTTTAAAAATGTCAGCTTATTTCGGATTACCCCTGTACATTTTAGCAGGTGCTTAACTCCCTGATTCTAAAATAATTAAACAATGAACAAACAAAAACTAATCATCTAGAAAAATTTCGTACAGAGTAAACACGAGTCTGGATAGGGGGAAAACGGTTGAGTTCAAAAGAGGAACATACAAAAGTCGTCAAACTTTGTTGATTGATCGAATTCCTGATATATTTCCAATGCGTTACCAGTTTGAATTTTAGACAATTTGACTATATGGTTCAGTTTTCCACTTCCGCAGGAACCTGGAAACTTTTTTGTGCAACGGATAGATTGGACATTCGGACTGCGACTGGGTTGCAAGTGTCGCTTCGGGTAATACTGAATACATGAAATCGGTTACTGTTTTTTTATCAATACAATACGAATTATCGTATAATAAGTTAACTACCTCGTAATTTGGAAATACAAGTTTGTTGTTTCAGAAGTTTCCCTAGCATATATGATCAGCTGCTCGTGGAATGTTCGACTAACATGTGCAAGATGATACAGTATATTTTTACTTTTTTTATGCGATAAAAAAATCGATAGGGAAGTACGTTCAATTCTCTGTACCTAGGAATTCTGATTAAAAAATAGGAAACTTCATAGTCACAAAATCTTGTTTTCACAACTTTCTGAAAAGCACCTTTTCAGAAAGTTTTCGGTCCATTTACGACACGACCCGCGCTCCATGACAACGCGAGTTTCGACATTTTTGCCTGCCCTATATGCCAGTAAAACGCTGCTCAACTGGTGTTCCTTTTTTGACATTCTTTTAAAAGACTATTGTGTAGACATGAATGCTTTCGGTATAACAAGAAATTGATCGTTCTAACATAAATCATTGATACGAATCAGATCAATTTTCCGGGGAATATTTTCAACCATTTTATCTAGCACCACTTCATATATATATAAAT